>OU426855.1:6267836-6287836 GCA_911387685.1 Dolichovespula media | reverse complement strand
ATACCCCAAAGAACGATCAATCCGTCTTTCTATGATATAACCAATTTCCACACAGAGATTAATGCCGTTTCGTATGGATCTTCAGGATTCAACGACTCCACAAGAAATTATCTTTAGACGAAGAAATTTCCATTCCACTCGTACGCATTAAGATGGTCGTTCCTCTAGAATGAGGATAATTAATAGTAAGATAAAGCATAATGATAAAGATAAATCGAAAGATATAAGAAATCGAGATAGAGGATACTTGTAGGAGGAAAAGAAAAAGAAAAATGAAAACCGAGTAACTATTTTTGTATCAGACCGTCCTCCATCTAGAAATCCTTACTTGTTCTTCTTTCTCTTGAAAGCATTCGGTTTCGCGAGTACCGCCAACGCCCAAGCCAGAATACTAATTTCTCTTCTGAAAAATCGATGAGTATACGCGACAATAAAAAGAGATTAACGATCTGCCTTCGTAATCGTTACTTTAACATGATAATTCGAATAAATCGTTTACGAGCGTACACAATAGACACAGCGATTGTACCATTTTTAGATAAAAGGACATTTCACGTTAAATAGAATAATTACGGTCGCAACTAATTTGCATATACATATATATATATTTAAATCTCTGCAATTATTTCAATGCATTACGTGACACGGTTAAAAAAAAAAATCATACACATTAAATAAATTACAAACGTTAATTGTATACATTGAAAAATAAAATTCCTCCGTTAGAAATACAAGACACACTTTCAAAGCTGAAATAAACCCTTTAAATCAAAATCTTGTTATCGCGAGTCATTGAAACGAATTTCAACGAGTTAGAAAAATTTATCTCTACGATCTCGATACATTCTCGGGTTATATATGTTACGTTACGTATTACCTAATGTAATAAATCCACGATTTGCTGGATACGTGAAAGAAGATATCCAGAATAAGTAAGGGAACAACCGAGCAGCAGGCAAGCAAGCAAGCAAGCTAGAACGCAAGCATCGATTCTGACCCATCTACGCCCCACCCTTGAACCTAACACCAGGACTCTCCTCGTTTCCAGAATGGCCACCCCTCGCGAAAAGGCACCGATTCGTTACAGCTTTCACGTTCGCATCCTCCCTCCTTTCATCCCTCCCACCTTTCCTACCCCCTCTCCCCCTCACATCTTTTCCCCGGTATTTCTCTCCACGCGTTTTTCGATCGATCGAATTTCAACGAAATTGCAAACGACGAGAGAGCACGTACGAGCGCGATAGCGACGTCACGATCTAACTCTAACGTGTATCATTTTGTTTCAGCAACTTGAGCAAAACGATGACGACGAGTATCTCAACTCCCCCTGGGCCGACGGCAGCAGTCTGAAGCGTCATTTCCACGGTATGAATAACATCTCGTGGAGACCGCACTAAAAGTCACCTTCTCGTACCCACCGAAAGGAAGTACGTATATGAAGGAAGAGAAAGAATGAGGAATAGAGATAAAGAGATAGACAAAGGAAAAGAGGGAAGGAGAGAGAGGAAGAGGGAGAGAGAGGAGGAGAGATAGATAGAGAGAGAGAGAGAGAGAGAGAGAGAGAGAGAGAGAGAGAGAGATACGAACAAGTTTCGATGATGCTTTGGTGTTATATTTGAAACGTTGCTAACCGTGAAGAGCCAAAATTCTTTTGCCGATTCGAACACAGCTTCGCGCGTCGTCCTTATTACGGAGTGAACCAGAGGTAAATAGGAGATGGAAAATAAAAAAGAAAGAGAGAGAGAGAGAGAGAGAGAGAGAGAGAGAAAGAGAGAGGGAGAGAGAGAGAAAAGATACAGAATAAAAGAGAGGGTATGTGAACGACACGGCCGTCCCTCCACACCTCGAATATAATATATATTATATACACATATATTATATATAGAAATACGTAATTGATTTTTTCGCTTCCTCGTGTACTTACATGCCGATAGGTCGATGACGATAAAAAAGAATGAAAGGTTAAAGAAAATGAGAAAGAATGAAAAAAATAAATAAATAAATAAATAAACAAAAAAGAATAATCGACCATCGGTTTTCTCGCGTAAAAACGCCCAGAATAAGATTAACCCGAAGATTATAAATCTGTGCCCGTGTGTGTGCAATGCAGCAATTGATCCTTCTTTGAAAAAAAAAAAAAATACGAAAAAAAGGGGAAAAAAAAAAGAAAAAAGGTTTGCGCTAACTTTATCGACAGAGATAAACGATATTTTGTGACACAGACATTTTTCTACTCGATGATTGCCAGGAAATGTAAATCACCGCTTCCCTTCCTCTTGCCTCGCTCCAATATTTTGCGTGAAACGGTGAAAATACAAAGAAAAAAAGGAAAACGAAAGAAAATAACGTTAATGATGATGATAATAATAATAATAATAGTAATAAAAATAAAAATAATAATAATAATAATAATAATAATAATAATAATAATAGTAATAGTAATAATAATAATAATAATAACAATAACAAAACATGGGAAGAAAAGAATGATTCTCGAAACGACGTAAATTCGTCCGAGCGATTTTTATCGTCATCGTCGTTCTCGTATTTATCATTTTTTTAATATATATATATATATATATATATATATATATATATATATATATATATATATATATATGTATATATATATGTATAAAATAAATAAACGCTAAAATGAACGGTCGCGCACGCGAGCTTTTTAATGATGATTTTATGTTTGTTTCTATTTTCTATTTTTACTTTTTTAGTGGGATCGACGGGGAAGTATCCGGTGTTGTTCGATGAGTATAAAATGTGGAAAAAGACGTCGTGATCGTTATTGTGAGTTGGTTGATTAAAATTGCCAAATAACTTAAAAAGAAAAAAAAGATAAAGAAAAGAAAAAAAAAATCGTTTCGATTTCTCGACTAGAGAACACATTCTTTATTAATCGGTCCGATTTTTCGAGTTCTCTCGAGTCACTATGGATGATCATATTCTTTTCGACTATGTGACTGTAGAAGAGAGAGAAAAAAAAAAAGAAAATAATAAGAAACAAACAAAAAAATAATAATATTTAACGCGCCGGATCTCGTGTTAAGGTCCTCATCATCTTGTGCCGTTCCTTTCGAATCTGTCCTACGTGCTCGACCAACTTTTCTCGATTAATTAGATAATCGAACTCTCTCGGCTTACTAGCATGTCGGCCGATAATTATTAAAATTTATAAAAATAAACGAGTATACAAAGAGATTCCCTCTGGTTCACTCGACCACACCGAACGGGTATATCTGAGGTAATAATAATAATAATAATAATAATAATTAATAATAATAAATAATAATAATAACAAATAATAATAATAAACAAAGTGAAGAAAAATCCGTTTGAAAGAATAAGGAAAGAAAGGAAAGAAAAACAAGAATAAAGAGAAAAAGAATGTAAAGAAGCGGGATAAAAGGAGAAAAGTTTCGATTCGCAAATGCATTTTAAACGTAAATAATATTTCAAAATCACTTTATTTACGAGATACGTCATGAGTAACAAATGAATGAGAGAATAGAAAGAGATATAAAGGAATAAAAAATGAGGGAGAAAGATGTCAGTTGATAAAAATTTAAATATCGTTAAAGTTACAAAATATTAACTAAGTAATTCGCTTGCTGTGTGATCATAAAGACATCCAATCACTGTGCATTTTAGTAGAGACACGCTATCGACACTCTTTTATCGAATTAACTGCGAAAGAATTTGCTCTCGCGTCTTTTTACACAGACAAACACACACACACACACACACACAACACATACGCGCGCGCACGCACGCATATTATATAGAAACATACACCGAGGGAAATACGATTACGCGTATGAAAATTTAAACGGACACACACACACACACACACACACACACACATCCACTCAAGTCCACGCGTACCTTTCCCAAGGCACGTGGCGAAAAATGATTATACCCGAAGTTATTACCTTGTAATAACGTGTCCGCCGAATTTTCACATTTTTCACTGAGAACGAACTGTGTACATTTTACGAATACTGTGTACATTTTTTGGGAGAAAAAAAAAAGAGAAAAAAAAGAAATATAGTGAAATCAATTCAAAGAAATCATTGAGAGGAAAAATAGAACAACGTTCTTATTTTCCAAGAGATCATAATAAGAAGACGAAAAAAGAAAATTATTAAAATCGATCTCTTCTATCCGGACCCATAGGAAAAGTTTGGAAAAAAAAATCTTAAAGTATATCTCCATAATCATCATCGTTGTTGTTTGTTTAAAGAACAAAACAACAAAATATATAACAGGAATAAAAAGAAGAAGAGGAGGAAGAAGACTATGCTCGTAACTGCTGCGTTCATTCTCGTATACCGTATGTAGATTCGAAAAATTCTTAGAGGTACCTGTTATTCGTGCGGTAAGAAGTAAATGAATAAAGGAAAAAAAAGAAAAAATAAAAAAGAATGAAATAATAATAATAATAATAATAATAATAATAATAATAATAATAATAAAAATATACTTCAAAAAACAAAACGAACATGGAGAAGGAAAAAGTGAGCGTAAGAAAACGTGGAAGAAGAAAAATAAAAAAGATACAAGAAGGAAGCACTTATACGTAAGATATAATTCTCCCTAGTCATTTATAAGTATATTAAATATATAACAAATTAACGCAAGTGGCGCAATAGAAATGCTTACACTTTGATCGATCTTTGTTCGAGTTTTTATTTCGATTTATAAAATATATATATATATATATATATATATATATATATATATATATATATACTGAATATATAATATATATATATATTATATATATATATATACTGAATATCGGACAAAGAAAGACAGGGCCATCGAAATTTCGTCCGTATATTCATCGTTCGATCGACATACACGCGTATGTATATAGTTGACGCATTTATGCCAACCGGAAGTATCGACCAAACGAGTCGACTGTGCAAGTATCAGCTCGTTACTTCCGTCAAAATCATTCAGAGTTCTCATCGATCTTGATTCCTTCACGAACTCTTGTTATCGAATTTTGTTTGTGTGTGTGTATATATATATATATATATATATATATATATATATATATATAAACAATATCCACACATACAGACACATTTTTTTTTAATTTAAATTGATTCAACGCGTCTCGAGAATTCCTAAAAGGTAAACGAAATATCTTGATTGCGCCACGCGCGTACACCATATGCGTTGATAACTTATGGAAAGAAATAATTGAATTGTTTTTATGGATTAAGAACAAGTTGTCTGTGATCTACAATAATTAAAAGAATATTTAATAAGTATTAACGAATAATGAAGTTAATTGAAGCGTTGGTGACACCGAAAGCAAAATAGAAGAAAGATTCAAAACGAGAGAAGTGTGTGTGGGACGATTGTAAAAGAGAAAGAGGAGGGCAAGAGAAAGAGAATAATAAAAACGGGAAAAAAAGAAACGTCTCCCTGAGGCAAGGGTAGAGCAATACGATGTGACATAGAGGAAATAAAATTGCATCAAAGAAGTCACTGCAAAGGAATTCTAGATGAGATATATTATACATGATATTTAATAGAGATTTACGATGAAAAGCACGCAACTTTAAAAAAAGTAAATAAATGAAAAGGAAAAGGAAAAGGAAAAGAGAAAAAAAATATGTAATTGCTGTTGTTAAAAAAAAAAAAAAATTGTACTAAATAATGCGCGATATAAAGGGAGAAAAAAATGAACAAATGAAAAGGATTAAAAAAAAAAAAAAAGAAGAAGAAATGAACGATTAACGACGGGAAGCGCGTGCTAAGCAAAGAAAAGAAATAACACTTGCTCGACTAGTACCGACAAAAAATTAAGAAATAAAAAGTTAACAAAAAAAAAAGAAGCAAAAATAAAAAGGAAAAAGAAAGGTTCGGCACTTGATCGTCGCAGATAGAAAAAAAAAAAAAAAGATTAATACATAGGTTTTAGGTAGATTTATAGAAGCGCAAAAAAACACCAAAAATCGTTCCTTCCACCCGCTCCGGCCGTGTATTTGATTATCAATTTGAAATATATCGCATCTCATACGAAAGGCAAAAGCTCTGAAAAAAAAAAAATAATAATAAAACATATGCGCACCTCAGAAATGCAATTAGTGCGACGTTTTACTAATGGAGAAGTAAGCAACAAAGAAATAATAATGAATAATAATAATAATAATAATAATAATAATAATAATAATAATAATAATAAACAAATAAATAAATAATACTGAATAATGAATAAAAAAAAAAAATACGCCATTTGTCTCACCGAGTAATAAGTTGTTCAATGAGTGTCGCGAAAGATGTTCAAGAATAATTTTTGTACAGTTTTGGCACACACGAGAGAACGTGCAATATTGTCATCTTTATATTTATGTACAACAATGTTTAATTACCGTAAATTTTTCGATATTATTATGAACTATGATCGATTTCGTGTGAAAGTGTATATGGCTTTTTCTGCGGTTAACAATAAAAATGTTATCGAAGCTTTTTTCACGAGACACAAAACATTTTACTATGATTGTTCAATCATGCGACAAGACACTTCCTTTCGCAAAATCCCTCTTCGACCCTTTTTTATTTTCCCCAATCGGTGAAGGAAAGTACAAAGAAGTATTATATACATATATTTAAAAACAAAAACAAAAGAATTTCATTTATTTCTCAAACGATCATGTACATCGGTGGCCATACATTTTAACTTTAAATTTACAACATCACAGCCATTTTGATAAATTGTATACTTAATCCCTTGCACTATGATTTAAATCACGACGGCACGTACTAAAATCAGTGAACAGACAAAATTTCTAATGGATTTATATAAATTCAATCGGGGGTTCACTCGTGTTTTTCTAATATTTGATGACGATTAACGACGAGCGTGATTCCAGATTTACCATGATGCTTTTTATATCTCATATACGTGCCATGAGTCTTATAACACGTGTTTCTTTTATATTTTTGGGGTCTGCAAAAAGCATATCACAGAGGAAGGGATTAAAGAGAAAGTGAATTCTATCTCTTTCAAAACTATCTTTTTATACTTCGAGTTTATTATTTTCATTTATAGAAGTCCAACGACGTTTCTCCAACCTCTTTCAAAAAATTATATTTATCAGTGTTTCGCACAAAGCAGAGAAACATTTTGATCATAAGGGTAAAATATATTTCAGGAACTAATAATCGTGGAGACTTCGAAAAAAAGATCATTTATAAAAGTAGTTATAATATGTTAGTTCATAATTATTTGTTATAAATAATTCTTATCGAAAGCTCCTTACTAATTAATAATAATAATTGAACCCTCTTCTAACTAAACGTTATATTAATGGCCGCCGATTTATTAATTTATTACATATATCTCTTAGTTTTGTAGATCCAGTTATTTTCATTCTGTAACAAACAATAGGACAATATATATATCTTTTAACGTAAAATAGCCGGGTACGAAGATTCGTAGATTTGTCTTTTATGAATCAGTTTTTGAACGTGATTTGTCATCTTTAATATATCAGGACTCTAGCCAATAGTTCATCAGTTAATATTATCTTCCATAATAACGGAGGAGGAGAACGTACAACACGACGACATTACATTCCAGATTCCAGCCAAAATTCCAACCGTACTTGCGAAGCTTCGTTGGCATCTCGATCACCGATATAACGCGGTCGTAAGTTATGAATTTGTGGTCTATATAGACACACCGTAACAATTTATATCGAATTCTAGGCAAACATACTTGTAATAATTTTATTAAATATACACATTTTACGGATAGACTTTTTGGCCATAATCTGAAACTGTATTATAATCGTACTTATCACGAAATCTCACTTTCATCATTCAAAGTAATAATTGAAATAATTTTAATTACCAATGTATCATTATCGGCGTATCATCAATGAAAAAAATTCTTTCCTCCAACAATTTGTAACTCAATGTGAAATCTGTAACATACAATGATTCTAGAAAACAAAAGTAATATCGTGCCAAAGTACTGTATAGAAAAGGTTTATCGTAACTTTCAGTTGATTTACACGTTGGGATTTTAGGGTTTGTCATCAGACTTCAGCCCCGAAAGGAATCATCATTTTTGTTACTTGTCAATCCATTTTACAAATAGAAATAACGAAATTTCTCAATTTTTATGTTTTACGAATTTGATTTATTACCTTTATTTCCATAGAATACTTCCATGCGCAGTATAACTCTTTTCTGGTCATTCAGGGGATACGACTTGGTAACATTTTTCCTCATTTCTATTGAAGAAAAACAAAAACCTAGATTATTACTTATTCCTAGGATAAAAATACTTGGGAAAAAAAGCAAAAAAGAAAAAAAGAAAAACACAAAATTAATTATGTTAATATCAGAACACGTTGAGAATACTGTCATCGTTAAATCCAGTTGAAAGTGCTCATCACATAAACAATTGAATATGAAAAATACCAATTCTAGGAAAACAAATGTAAATATATAAACATTCAAACATTATACGAATAAAAGTTAGAAATAAGATTTCTCATTCAAAGACGGTGATCAATGAAACGCGTCGAACGTATCGATCACGGAGAATATTAAA
Organism: Dolichovespula media; assembly: GCA_911387685.1. Classification (NCBI taxonomy): domain Eukaryota; kingdom Metazoa; phylum Arthropoda; class Insecta; order Hymenoptera; family Vespidae; genus Dolichovespula; species Dolichovespula media. The sequence continues at coordinate 6,279,243 of OU426855.1, read as the reverse complement.
CGTAGTTTTTATTGTTAGTCTAGATCTAACGTTATCAAATACGTACTTTTAAAAATCCTTCGTTTCCGTATCCTGCATATGTCCCATTATCGTGTGCTTTCCCAATCACATATTTCTTCATTCCGGTATGTCTACAATTAAAGCGATAATACAATTATTTACTATCAAATTTTTCAAATTGATGTATTTAATGAAATTTTATTATTAATTGAACTAACCACGAGAATGATAATCTAATTACATTTCTTCAACCAGCAGCTGCTATAATCTGCAACCATACATAATTATAATAAGTTACCGTCACATTGGAGAATAAAAAAAAAAGTAACATTTTCCTGTGAACTACAAGTTTGCAAATCTAATTTATCGTCTTTGATATATTCTTAAGGGAATAATTATGGCTATAATAATGTAATAGCTATAAGGTATCTATTATACGTAAATAATGTAACAATAGCTATAATAATCACTTCTCTGATTAATTTTATATATCAATTATAAAAATGCGACAAGAAGTTTGTCGTATTCCAAATTTTTAATCGTTCACACTTTAGAGATATCAGAGATCGATAAAATATATGTATGTATACCAAACAATTTCACCAATAGCTTTATATTTTATAAATATTAGAGACTGTTTTCGTTGGTAGATAAAGTTTTTAATCGAGATATATCAATTTTTAATAATTCATGGGGCGACACCAATACATTTTATATATATATATATATATATATATATCCTTTAATAATTATCATTATAATTATAATTATTGATTATAATCATCAATTAGAATTTCTTTCCAGATTTGTGGCAAGTAAAAATCTTTCCAACAGAATTAAGGACTCGTGTATATATATATATATATACACACACTTTTCATGTGTATGTAGTTCCATTTTATTTTTTTATTTACTTCTTTATTTTATTTCATTTTTTTTCATAATTTCGATATCACACCCCCAAAGAAGAAAGAAATAAACGTTGGTTTAATCGATCATTCGTCAAATATTGTTTTCATTCGTACAGCCCAGATTACAATTACAAACCCAGACAACCATTGTCAAAGCATAAGCAAAGATAGGTCGGTTGTCTTGAGTAGAAATAAACAAGGTCCAGGCTGATGAAAATTAAATAGGATATAAAACATTCCCTTCTCACAATTTTTATATGCATAGTCTTAGTATCGTATTTCATCTCAATGTAAAATACAATATTTATCGGGATTTATAATCGTCGTCGTAATTTTCTATTAATCGCAATTAAGGATTAAACGATAATATGTATAATATATGCATAGACAGAGATTATAAAATTAATGAAAAATTCGAACATAGCTCTTTCCTGCAAATGACGAAAAGGTTATAGTCTCTCTTTTAAACGAATAATAATATTAATATTAATATTAATATTAATAGTAATATTAATAGTAATAATAATAATTATAATAAAAATATTTCGCTATTTAATTTTTGCCACAAATGCGTTCTCAAACAACGTCCCACCCGAAATGTTAAAATAAAATTATGCTTAATAACATTTGTTATCAAAATCTACTCACCTCGTGATGGTAGTTTCACATTGACTAGCAGTTTCAAGTAAGTAAGCCTATCTTGTGAGTGCTGTCTCTCCTCCGTTAAAAGACTCTTGATTAATATCGTTCAGTGTTACAAATGCATATGTAGAATTGTTGTAACTGTAATCGCAGGCATCTTAATGAAGGTGTACTCTTCGAGAAACAGAGTCAGTCGTCTCATTTTTCGTGAGAAAGAACCGCACGAACAACAGAGAAAGATTGAGTATTTGTTGCTCGTTCAACTTGATGATAAATTAATTTTACAATCAAACGAATAAAGGGAATAAACATATTACTGTTCATATCTTCTCCTCTTTCTTCCCTTTTCTATTTTTTTTTTGTCGAACGATATAAACTTGTCTTTCATATATCTCCGAATAATTATCGTAGATTTTGTTTATATCAATAATTACAAATATGGTTAGTTTCGAACAAAAAAGGATTTGTTCGTAACCAACGAATTTTTTCCTCGTGATCTTAATTATTTTACAACGTTCGATTCACTTACAGGAGACACTAAGTAATAATAAATAACTACGTAAATTTTCTATTCTATTTTAAATCATAATATATACTAATACGTGTAGTAACAAGATGGATATTTCATTCTTTTTTTTTCTCTCTCTCATTGATACTTCCTTCTATCGGGTATGAACGTAACAAAACCAACCAAAATAAAATAAAGTAAAAAAATAAAATTCCATAATTAGAAAAGGATCATAATAAAAAAAAAAAAGATATGAAACTAAACAAATAAAATAATGTATGTATATATATATATATATATATATATATATATATATATATATATATATGTATATGTATACATATATCATAGTCTACTATAAAAAGGACGCAAAACAAAATTAAAGAAAAAAAAAAGTTAGAATTTATAATGAGAAATATGTATATGTCTTGTATATAACATCTAAATATATAGTTGAGGTCAAATAACATAAACTTCGTGGAGAAGTTAGTTTTAGTTTAACAAGGACAACGATACGACACGGACGCCTCGGAATATCTTGTCTATAAGAATATACATGAAGAAATAGATTGAGGGTCTCATCTGTTCAGAACATATTTCATCGGTATGTATATGCAATTTGTCTAATAGAATATTTAATTCTTTCCTTGTTTGTTTCTTTTTTTTGAATAAACATTCAATTTCTCTTTGTATAATCATTATTAAGGTTGATTATTAAATAAAACGATCTATTGAACACGGGTAAAAATTAACCTGCGAACAAAGACACTTTTTTTTAACGATGTTTAATGCGAGGTAAGATTTCCCTATATCTTTCTACAAGATAGAAAATATTAATGACAATTAATTAAAGAAGTAGCGGAAAACATCACGGATCATAATTTAAAAAATAAATAACTAAAAAAAAAAAAAATCACCATGATGTTCTCGTAATTGAGAGATTACTGCAGAAAGATCTTTCCCACGACTTTCTATTTTGTGTGTATGTCCTATATATACACATGCACACACACACAAACACATATATAGATAGATTGAGATAGAATAGTAATAAAAAAAAAAAAAGAATAAAAAAGAAAGAGGAAAAAGATGTTAATCATATATAAAAGTTCATGTCAGGATCGTCTCTTGTGCGACTCTAGCTGCAGAAATCACATAGAGATTCGAGAGATATTTATATATTCATAAAACTTTATTGATAAAATTATGGTTTTTGTCAGATGAGATGATTTCTCATTTGTTATTTCATTTTTCTTGTTGTTGTCTTTGTTTGTTTTCTTTTTTGTTTTCACAAAGGTCCAATGTAATGTAATCTCGATGAAATTAATCCGTCGTTCAAAGCGTACTACAACAACAACAACAACAACAACAAACCTCTTACTCTACAATATAAAGTGTATTTCACTTTGCAAAGAGCACGATATAGAAATAGTACATTTAATGTCTGCCGAGAGAATAGAGATTAAAAGTTTTGGTTAATGTCAATTTATATCAATCTTATAGATTTCTCACACGATTATTTTTGAAGCACATGCGTACCGAAACGAACTTTTCAAACGTACACATTTTACTATGTATCCTTTTCTTTATATATATATATATATATAGATATATATATATAGATATATATATATAGATATATATATATATATATATAGATATATATATATATAGATATAGATATAGATATACATATATATATCTTCTTTTCATACGATATTTTGTTCGAAAAACGGACGAATGGAAGTATGTCGTTCTCGGTCCAAAAGGAAAAAAAAAAATGCCGTCTACATTATATACGTAGTGTGTATGGTATTTTATGTATGAATGTATGAATGTATGTATGTATATTATGTATGTATAACCTAATGCCTTAACTTAGAAAATCCTAAATTATAAATATATATTTTGTAGTTCGATATTTTTTTTCTTTTTCTTTTCCAGCAAAAGTATTTCGAGCGTGGAGAACACATCGAACAGTGTGTGTCGTGTGTGTGTGTATATATATATATATATATACATACATACACATATACACAGCACTTTGTATCTCGTTGCGCGATCTACTTCCTCATCGAAGCTACTACACCACCCCTTCCTTTTCTTCTTTTCATTATTAATTTTTTTTTGTCCTTTTTTTTCATTATTATTTTTTTTATTCATTTTTTCCTTTTTTTTCTCATACGCGGACGATATATCCAACACTTTTCTCCAATCTTCTCTTTCTTCCCTACATATCGCGTTGTTCATAGATTCTAAAGAAGACTAGTTTTTCTTTCCCTTCTTTTCAATCTTATTTGTATTGGACGCAAGAGGCGTGATGTCCTTCTTTAGATTCCGATAGATAGTAAGAAAGAGGTAGATAGAGTTTACTCATTCGTCGGATTATATATACATATACATAAATATATATATATATATATACATATATATATTCCAATCATTATAAAAAAGAGATAGATCGAAATAGAAATAGTGATAGAGATAGAGAGAAAGAGAAAGAGAGATAGAAAGAGAAATATAGTATCGAGAATGAAGCGAATCATACAACGGAAATAATCTTGTTATGTGTGTGTCTCAGAAAAGATATTAGATATATATATAGAGATAAGTAAGGTGTAATATTTTACGCGGTTTTTCTTTTGCTTTTTTTTTTGTTTCACTCATTTCCTTTCCTTTTCTTTTTCGTTTCCGGTTTTTTTTTGCCTTTATACTCCTCTACCATAAATTTCATTTCACCCTTTTTCTTTCTCTTTCTAATAACGTCTCCTTTTATTAGGATAATCGTCTTGACGATTTCGATCGTTTCCTTGCCAACGTCCACCTCCGCCACTACCACCACGACCGCCACCCATGTTACTCATATCTACTCTCATATCCATCAAATCCATGATTTGTCCCCGATCGTCGCTATAGCCACCACGACTACCACGATCCATGTTATTGTAAGCGTCCATAAACGACTTTGGATCCTAACATTCGCAGCAAATGTGATATATGCAATACACGATATATTTTATATATTAATTAATAAATCGCGCGGAACAACGATATCCCGGATTGATCCATATTTTGGTTCGTTTTTAGGTTTCGTTAAGTAGTTTTGTTTGTTTTTTTTTTTTTGTTAATGATGTTGTAGCATCCGAAAGAGTAGTACGTTGAGATATGATACACCGACGTGAACGGTACACAATTGTTTGTTTTCGTGTGTTCATTCAGATAGAACAGGACACCGAGAACAGAGTTTTTTTTTGTATGTACCATAAATAGATTTTCGCACGTTTTTTCAGGGCGACCATCCACATGTTTGACAGCAGCGCACAGGTCATCGTCACAATTTTCGTCAAATCACATAGAAAAGAAAGGGGAAAACACAATGTTAGATGTTGCGTGCGTTGTTTATATAATATGTATAAGTAGTAGTAGTAGTAGTAGTAGTAGTAGTAGTAGTAGAGTAGTAGTAGTAGTAGTAGTAGTAGTTGTAGTAGTAGCAGTAGTAATATTATTATTGATATAACGTATCGAATACGTGAGATATATATTTATTAATATATCGATCCACGGACTACATTTTTTTTAGACACATATTGTACTTTCTTTCTTTTTTTTTTTAATCAGCGTCATTCAAAAGAAGTGTCTTTATAATATATGTGGATATAAATTTTTTTTCCTTTTTTTTGTTTTTTAATTTAAACATCGATTTCTTAATAAGACCAAGCAAATGCCCAACGCAGACACAATGATGGATATTATTTAGAGAGCGTACGTAGTCTCGTCTTCGTCGTAGTCATAGGTATTTAGAAAGAGAAGCCATAATGGTACGTAATCGTTATTAAAATTAGGTTATGTTAGCGAGAAAATGTCTATTCATAAGACCATATTAGCTTAGTCTTGAAGTATATAAAACGCGTTGAAACAACACGCTTCGTGATCGAAGAGTATAAAATAATATGTTTCTAAAATGCTATTAGCATTTTTATCATAGTACTAGAAGTAGTTTTCGATAATAACAAGAAAAAAAAATCATATGCAATATAGTGTCGAGTATTTGAACGATATACTCAGAATATAACGTGAATTTTTTTATTTTAAATACGAGGAAAGAAAAAAAGTATTATTCATAAACTTCATTCATTGGAGATTCTTCAAAGCATTTTCGTTTTCCCTTCTCTTTTTGTTAAACATTCATATTGAAAAAAGTACACTATATTAGAGTTAAAGTTTTATGGCGATGTTAAGAGAGGTTAGATTTAATGTTTCTTCTCATTTTTTTTTTGATAATGATTAAAAAAGTAATGAGTGCTAGCCATATAGCATCAGAGTTTTGATTTTTAGTTTTAACATAATATAAAATAATATTATCGTATTACCCCAAGGACATATAATTTTTAGTGTTTAGAGTCTGAACACGGTGTGAGAAGCAAGGAGATTTGATCAAGATCTCCAAGCAAACTCTACGTACTGTACAGACTCTAGAGAGGTATATATTTTCCATATTTCACGTAGTTCATTTAAAAGAATTATTCACAAAGAACCCATCGTGTGTATATATATATATATATGTGTGTGTGTATATACAGAGACGGGGTGAGGGAGATTAAAATTAAGAGATTTATATATAATCCAATAAAACTGTGAGAGTAAAGGTATAGAACATTCTCTAAAATGTCTGATAAAATTGGGCATTGCTTGGTCAGCAAATAGTTACTATGGAACTTAATCCTTTCAAGAAAATATTTCTTATATATTTAATCTTGAAAATTGAAAATTAAACGACGAAATTAATTCCAATAGAAAAATATTGTATTGATAGAAAATTCGAAGTTCCATAGTAGATAAAACACCTAAATCTTAATTGAACTAGAGAAAAAAAAGAAACAGAGTCTCCTGTCTGCAAGCATGTGGAGAGACCAAACGCAGCAAGTTTCAATTTCAGTCCTAAGTTAAAGAAGTTATGATCGTCACGATATAGAAGACAAAAATTTCTTTATAGAGTGTTTCTTTAACAGAGATCATGGATTAATTGTAGAACCTAAGTGTATATATATATTTTTTTTTCCCAACGATCTGAAAATATATAATCATATAACTATAATAAAATCATTGATTACGATATATCTTTCTTTACCCCCGAGTTAAAGTTCGCAGATCTCGTGAACATAACTTTCACTGTTCTTTTCTTTTTTTCTTTATATTATTATTACTTTCCTAAAGAACACATCGTAAAAATGCGCACATATGATATAAATCCACGCATATGTATTGTGTGTTCGCATATTGACGTGCTTTCAATCGAGAGTAGAACCACAAAAAAAAAACGATAGATATAATATACTCTCCAACCCTAACGAATCAAATTAAGAAGACATCACGAAGAAAAAGACGGCGAAGAAAATTTTAGATTATCGAGACATGTAGAAACTTGGGCAACCCTAAAAAAACCTTCAAGAAAATTCGAGATCAGAGGTATGACGCGTTTAAAAAATAGCGATGTTTCTCCCCACTTCAATTCCTTGATATAACCCATGAACATTATTATCTTAAAAAGTATTAAAAAGATGTTATCGTAAAATGCATTTTGCATCTTGTATGATATAAGAATGAAGAGATTGGTGCAGAGTTATATAACGCTTAAAAATGACAGATTATTGTCCTGATCGTCGTATTTCAATATTTCTAAAAAAAAAAAAAAAAAAAAAATAAATATAAATATATACATATAGTTTTTTTTTTACTGTTATAAGTAATTAATATCCAGAATGTTTCATATTTTTAATAGATGTTACTTATATATCTTTCGATACCCAATATAACGAAAGATGTTCCGTTTTTACATGCTCATTGACGCCTCCACATGTTAATGCCTCTTAATTATTATTACTTAGTAATTTTATGAGTATGTATATATGTATGTATGTGTACATATATATATATATAAAAAAGAGAAGTATATTAATAAAAAAAATAAAACATCTGGCAGTATTGCAGACATTAGAACTCTGTTATATCAGACAGCATGCTCACGGGGATATATGGAATATACCACTAGAAAATATCGAGATATTGGCAGTGGCAGTTTCCATTAAATTGGCTGCAATATTTTCATGCAAAAAAAAAATCCGTAGTTTGATCTTCCCGTTTAAGAAATCGCGGCGTATGTAGTCGTGATTATTTGTGATTACTTCGTCAGAGTAGAAATAAAATATAGAAAGAAGAAGAAATAAAACGTTTCAAGATAGAAGTGTAAAGATATAGATTAGAACTTATAAAACTAAATTATAAATGCAAAAGATACATTACCACTGGCATACTGCTCCCACCTGTAATTAATAATAAAAAAAAACACATTTACAATGTGATCGCGAATGATTTTCAAATTTTAATCATTCAACTACAGTTATTAACTAAGGTTTAAGAAATCTTAGTATTTGATGCTGTAAGCTCAGATGTTATTAGCAATTATATGCGTAAGTATGATACTTATGAAAATGAATGAATGATATATATGTATATATATTAGTCCCATAAAAGAGATTCATTTTTTCCCCTCGAATAATTTTAAATCATTCATTCAAATTTTTCGATTCACAATGAAGAAGTTTTAAAGAATTCAAATTCAATAAAAGCATAATTAACGAAAAAAAAAACAAAATAAAAAAAATTAACTTACCGTCTGGTTGGCCATAACCGTCGCGATCACTATTACTAACGGAATCATAGTTTTTTCCGCCTCCGAGACCACCACCACCCCCTCCGCCTGCACCACCGCCTCTCATTGCTTGCTCCTTAAAAAGAAAAGGAGCAGAGCCCTAAGTATCGTTAAACATTATATTTTTATAAGGTAATTATACCGAACAGTAAATTTAAATTAAGTATTTATTTAATCGCTAACGATTTTTTTTCATTTTTTTTTTTTTTTTTTTTTTTTTTTAATTAATGAGATCAAAAGCGAAACAGGGAAACGAAATCAATTGTTTAAAAACTCACCTGCATGAACAAATTATTTTCTTGTTGTCGCCTGTGCAGTTCTTCTTCTTGCCGTCTTATACGGATCGCCATTTCTTCTTGCTGACGTCTCCTCAATTCTTCTTCTCTCGTTCTTTGTTCTTCCGCTTGTCGTTCCTTCATTTCCCATTCTCTCTTTTGTCTTTCTCTATCAGCTTCACGCATACGTAATTCTGTAAATAATAATCAATTAATTTATTACGTGAATAATGCCATTACAAGTTTCTATAATGTATTTTTTTTTCTTTCTTTTTTTTTTTTTATAAGACAAAAATACCAAATATACGTACGTTCTCTGAGTAATTCGGTTTCATGCTCGTATCTTGCAAATTCCATTTGAGCCTCTAATTTTTCCTCTTCCATCGCCATTTCTCGTTTTAACGCTTCTTCTTTTTGTTTATATAATTCATGTAACTGTTTCCATCTTGTACCATATTCGTGTTCAAAACTACCTATTTGAGCGAATCTTGGTCCAATTTCACGAGCCTTGAAAAATTCGGGATTCTTACGTGGTAAATTTTTGTCAGGATAACCATCGATATCGTCTTGTTGCTCAAAAGGTTCGACTACTACAGGCCGAAGAGATCTGCAATTAATATCAAATATTGAAATATATAAGATGTTCATTATTATCTTCCTTGTCGGAAATGAATGTTTTAAATAATAATAATAATAATAACAATAAAAAAAAAGAACAAAATAAATAAATAAATAAATTTGTATTTCACTTTTTGGCACACAGCACAAAGAATAATAATGTACCATGGTTCCTATATATGTGAAATATATTTTTCTATTCCCCTAGAATATATTTATGGCACTTGCTGATAAAGAAATATTTATCACAAGCGTGGCTTCGGGGCTTCGTAATGATTAGTTACATAATAATTTCGAATAAACTTACGCAGTAATGAAATAACATCCCTCCGTGCATTTTCTCAATGCAAGTTGAGCAGATGGTTTTCTGCAATATTCAACGATACCTTCACCCGTGGACTTCCCTCTGTCGTCGACAATAACAATTGCACGTTCAATTTCTCCAAATACATTGAATGCCCTCTCTAACAATTCATTCGAAATCCATGGAGTAAGATTCTTTATTTTTATCGTAGAAGAATGAGGAGCGAATCGTACTTTAAGAGCACGTCCTTTACGCATGGTTCCATCTAACTCATGTTTTGCTTTTTCTGCATTTACTCGATAATCCTAAGATAGAGGCAATAAATAAGTTCCGTTAGAATTGTATTCGTTTAAGATGATTACTAATATATATATACACATATATAGTTAATAAAATCATAAAAAATTTGCAGCCAATGAGTTTGTATCATAATTGTATCAAACGGTAATTATTTTAATCATATCAGCAAAACATAACGCTTAATATAAAATATTTAAAAATTAGAAAATCATTTACCATTCTAAGAAAAGCAAAATTCTTTTCCTTGTTCACAAATAGTTCTGATATTTCACCATATTGAGCGAACATAGCCTGGATTTCTTCTTCGGTAACGTCATTTGTGAGATTACCAATATATAAACGGTTACGACCACTGAATTTCTTTTCTGCAGTTTCTTGAGGTGGCAGTTCGTGCGTAGGACCACTTATAGCCATTATCCGTTCCATTAATCGATCCTATAATAAGGTATCTATAAAAATTTTTGTCCAAAAGTCTTCATTCTTTTACATAAAGAGATTTAGGAACTTACATCTTGAGAACGGTTTCCCATATTTCTGTCTCCACCTCTACCGCCTCTACCGCCACGCATACCACCTCCACGAGTTCCCATACCTCCCATACCACCCATACCTCCCATTCCACCCATTCCTCCCATTCCACCCATACCTCCCATTCCTTCCGACATTGTATTATCTAAGCCACCATCTATCATGGAATCACTCATTTTCATCTAAAACATTTTCATTGGATTTATTTATTAAATATTATATCTAAGAAGAAGTACAAATGTAATAGATTTATTTTCACGTTTTAACTTTTCCTTATTTACAAAAAAAAAAAGAAAAAAAAATCTCAAATACACATCATAATTTATCGTATATGAAATACATATTACGAACACGTGTTCTTTATTGTGCGCCATCTATAAAAGCATCGCGTCGGTATGCAACCATTTTGAGACGTGCCGTTCTATAAGATTACTAATGGCGTCTAAAAAAGATCGATAACTCGATGCTTCTACTTTTCTTTAAATCAAAATGTTCCATAAATTACATATAATCGTATAGCAATTCAAAGCATTTAGATAATAATCAAAAATCTAGGAATAATTTAGTTACATCTTACGTATAATGAAACAATAAAATATGTCTGAACTACAT
>OU426855.1:6232836-6262836 GCA_911387685.1 Dolichovespula media | reverse complement strand
GTCGAAGGAACGAGAATTACGTCGTCGCAAACTGTTGGAGTTAGGATTCGGCGCTGCGAGGCGCCGACCGCCACGGCGTACCTGCCGTCAGCGGCTAAACTTTTACGCGACCTCGGCGTTGGCCTTCGTCGCGACCTCGGGCGGCGCCGCTCTCCTCTTCCTGGTACCGCTTTACGTTGATCCGGCGATCAGTACATTAGCCGCCGATTTCTCACCTGAACCGGTTATCTGCACGACCTCCAGACGAGAGGAACTCTGGGGTCTTTTCAATTGCACCTGGAGTTCTTGTCGGGAGGGATGTACCAGTGACGTTTACAGGTGTACGCATATATACGTCACGTATTCACCTTGGAACAACGATAGTATGAAAAACGATACGGGAACAATTAGTGGCACTACTACTACGACTACTACTACCACAACCACAACCACTACCACCGCTGCTGCTCCTGGTAAGGATCCATCGTTTCTCTTTCATCGTAATCATTACTTATTCTTTTATTTTTTTTTTCCTTTCTTTTTTCTTTTTATCAAAGTAACTCAACAAGTTAGTACACATTTCAATGTTAGTACGCCTTTCACAACGATCGACGCGCACGCGTAGATAGGTCGCGTAACCACGTGATGTACAGAATGTTACAGAGAATTTAATGAAAAAAAAAAAAAACAAAAAAAAAAAAAAGGAATAAAAGACAACAGATCGTATATACGAATTATTTTGTTACCCGATATCAGATTAACAAATTAAAACCGATGTATTGTTTGTTTTTTCTCCCCACAAACAACAGCACCAACGAGTGGCGACATCGAGGCGGTACTTCTTGTTAACATCAAGGGCTGCGGTTATCCACCGGTCGTAGATTGCGAGAATTTTACTCGTGACATGGGTTATGAGGGTGCAAAATTCCCCTGTTACTACAGTCGAGTTAACGGCAGCATCGTGATGGCATCTTATAATAGGGAGGCGCATGTAGCTACGATCATTCATCTCTTCGCGGCACCCTTGGTTGTAACTCTTGCAACTAGCGTCGCCCTTTGCGTCATGCATTGTGACTGCAGGTGCACGCCACCCCCACGGCATCCGCCGCGTGGTATGAGAATGCACAGAGCTAACGATCTCAGGTAATGCTTTTACCAATATCGCTTACAATCACGATTATACGGATACATAAAGCTGACTCGTGATTTATTAGAAAGCATTTGAACGGATAATAATTCTGTTTTAAACGTTATCGTTTAATCGACATTTTAATAATAATTTTATCTTATGTGTATATATATATATATATATATATATATATATTATATATAAAGATAAAACATATATATATATATCTTCTCTTAAATCGTCTTGCAAGTTATCCATATAATCAAGATATTATATTATAGTACATTTATTATTATTATAGATAAGTTTGATGATTCTTTTTAGATTGAAAACATTGAAAAAGGGATTTCGATGATGCTTGTAAACTAAATCTTAACCATTAAATTTTCTTGGAACTTGAATCCATGTTTTTTTTTTTTTTTTTTTTTTCGTTATAATCGGCTTTCATGATAAAACGTTGAAACTGTTTTTTCGAGAAAAATTATAAGGCCTAACGAGTAAAAATCTTCGATAGGTTAACGATCGATCGACAGATACGAAGAACTATGATTTACCGATTTCAGCTTGGACGAGTAAAACAGACAGACGCTCGATTTCTCGCATTTCGTAATGTTTTTGTTTATAACTTACACGTACTACTTGTAGAGAGAAGGAGAGGAAAAGTAAGAAAGAAAAAGAACTATTCATCGAGTTTTCCCGAACGATCGCGTGTTTCAATGCGATCGAGGAAGGCCAGCTTTACTTTCTTTTATACTCAATTTCGAAAGTTCAGGTCGGGGCTTAGGTTAGTAATTTTCACGATTATATTCAGGTGTTGTCGTTGCTCGTTGAGACGGGCGTAGGCGTGTTAGACCAATCAAAAAATGGGAGTAGGACGCGCGTGGAAATGTCAGGGCCGACGAATCCCGTGGGATTCGCATCGCGAATATTGAGTTGTTATTCCTTCCACCGGCTCGTTTACCATCCACCACGGCGAATGGCGCCATTAAAGCGCGATTTCGTAGAAAACGGATAAACGGGAGTTGAAAAGTGTGGGTTAGGAGGAGGAGAAGGAGGAGGAGGAGGAGGAGTTGGATAGGCTAGAATGTAAATAGCCTGTGGAAAGTGAGAATGGCTTGTTCTTCGTACATACATCAGCATTAGAATGTAAGAAGCGAAAAGTATCTTTCTTTCATTCTTTATTTCTATCTTTTTCTTTCTCTCTCTTTCTTCTTCTTTCTTTCTCGTTAAATTAGACTTCTCGATAAATCGTTTGCGCTTCAAAAACACGAGTAGTTGCTTTCCTTCCTTTTTACGATTTAAAATGTCGAGCTTTTTCTTTCGATTTCTCGACAAAGAAATAGCCGTGAAAAGTTTTAATTGGACTGGACCTTCTGGGAATCACACGACAAAAAATCTCCTCTCTCTCTCTCTCTCTCTCTCTCTTTCTCTCATTTCTTTTATTTCCTTCACTTTTTCCATCTAATCAATTTTATTATTCCGACGTTCCTTCGAAACACGTCCGAGTGTTGTTAAGTATCTCTACTAACCTACTAGCTACACATTATCGATTTTTCCTTCGCAAATCGATCGGTTCCGTGGCTTTTTTTTTTTTGCGCTTACAGCACTACACTTACAAAGCTTTATCTATCTTTCTCCATTTCTCTTGGCTATAAACGTTTAAGCCATCGTCGTTGTGAACGCAGTTAGTTTTAGCGATACGCCGTATCTCGTCTTTACAGTGTCTCGTTAAATATTTAGCGATACAAAGGCGTAAGCCAAGAGTCATTTATGACGTCCCCAAGATTCGCCTCCGTAGAAGAAGCGAATTGAGGTAGGGCACTCTCGAATTCATTTAATTACCTCTTATTATTTCTCCTCATCTCGTTTTATTTCGTCCCTCGAATAAATAAACGAGAAACGCATAACTCTCTTTAGGAAATGATTTAAAAAGGCGCAAGAGAAGCTTATACAAAATTTATTTTGTGGCGTGTCGATTCTTAATTGCTTCGTGTTGTCCGACCGCACAATGTTTACGTGTAAAGCGGAGGGTTGGAGAAGGAGGATGAGGAGGAGGAGGAGGAGGAGGAGGAGAGGTGAAGGATCGTCGAGCATAGATAAACAGCATAGGTGCATGCATGCATAGATCGGGTCGAGGTAAAATGAACGCTACAACTATACGAAGCTTTCCGTGTAATGGGGTTAGCCCCTGTGACAAGGATGGATAACGGAGACCAAAGGTTGATTTAATTGCTACCATCCTTGGAATAAAACCACGTACTTACTTACTTACTTACTCACTCACTCACTCACTCTCACTCACTTACTTACTCACTCACTTACTTACTTACTTACTTACTTACTTACCTACTTACTTACTTATTTACTTACTTACTTACTTATTTATTCGTCTTGAAATGCGTCGAAGCTGGAAAAACTCATGTAACGGATAAGATACGAGACTTTGAAATTGGTCGAATTCGCGGCCGATATTTCAACCAACGGATATATAACGTTTATCTTACTTGCGTATGATCCCTCCTGGCTTCGTAGAATTCCATGAGGATGTTGGAAGCCGATAAATTACGTTGCCCCAAAATTCTCTTCTGGTTATCCTTCTTAAACCGCGGTCGATAATGGTTGTTAGAGGGGAGGAAAAAAAAGATAGGAATAAAAAAAAAAGACGAAAAAGAAGTAATTATTAAATTCCATCGGTATGGAACGATTTAACGTTCGAATTTATTTTAATAATTGATAATTTTTCTTTCTTTTTTTATTATTATTATTACTATTATTATTATATCTGACATCAAATACCTAGATATTGTATCACGATGAAATAGATCAATTCCTAAAATCCAATCCGTAACTTGCTGACGTCTCTATGTTAAAGCTACTATCGTGTTAAATTAACGATTCGATCGAGCCACAATCTCAACAGTCGTTTCACAAGCTCGTACGTTCCGCGCTTGAGAACGAACGGACGGCACCATTCGCTCCGCGGAGCGAGCGGTTATCTGGCTCGCCATTAGGCACGATTGTAGTTTAATTACTTTTGACGTACGTCCCGCTCGTGCAACTACTCCAACCCTCCGCAGAACGTGGAAAAGCGAAATCCCGGTTGTGGTATCCATTTTATGTGGCAGTTTCGCTGGTGTTCGTTCGGAACACGTTTCAACATCCTAGTTTTACCTAAATTTTTGAAAATTCTACGAACGTAGTCCAGAAGTAAGTTACTTACCTTCACAAACGACGGCTAGCTATGTGGGTTAGTGTAAGTCTTACATTGAAATTTCAACTATGCCTACTTTCTTTACGTTCGAGTTACTTTACCTAACTCTTTCCACTATTCTTCTGTCTTCCCTTTTCTCTAGTTGTTCTTCTTGGCGTTGTTGTTTATCTTACAGAAAGTGATTTCGCGATATTGCCATGTGCAGTGAAAAGTTTCCCGTCGAACGACGAGGGGAATGCTACAACGTAAACAGACAAAGATGGACCGATTTCGAGAGAATGAAAATAAGAGAGTAAGAGAGAGAGAGAGAGAGAGAGAGAGAAATGAAGGAAATCGGAATGCAGGTCATGGCTTCGTATTTTGAAATATCCATCGTACTTTAGACGTTGTAGTAGTACGGTCACCCATAAATCTCGAGGATAATAGAAAAAAAAATCTAGTTAAGAGCGTACAAATGAAGAAAGGAGTCCAAGGTTAAGTGCATCCGTTAGAAAAGTGTGATAAAGACAGAACTGTATCTACTGGAATGTATCAAGTATAATATTTAGTATCGGCGATAACGAAATTAACGAAGCGAATTCTCTATACCTCTCGGGATTTTAATTGGTTCAACTTTAATACGATCAACGATATACAAATTCCTGTATATACGATATACGATATACGATTTTATGGTTTTCGGATAGTTGGTAGATTCAATAAATCATTGATGTAGTTAATGATTCTTCGAATACGTGCAACGTTACCGTGTGTTATCGATCAAGAACAAAAATAAAAGTGAACGATACTAATCGATAACGAACATAACGTACAGCTTTAAAGTTGTATATCTTTCGTATGTTCTTTTTTTTATATATATATATATATATATATATATATATATATATATATATATATATAATTAAGATCAGTATGTTTTAAATCGATGACGGGTAACACATTTGGTCCTTCAATAACTTTGCCATAACATCGGCTTTCGTCAATTTTCAAGAAACGTATTTCCAACGGACGGATACGATCTTTTTTAACGTTTTAACAAAACTCAGCACGAAGCGAGACCTCGAAAATTTAAATGAAAATGTAATATAGTTATCGATCCGTATGACAATGAATATATAAACGAAAGTATATAATAGACATTTATACGTACATTTAGGTTTCCGTGTATGCACCTTTATCGTCTCATAATCGGTCCGATTGAAATGATCGATAATCAAATTTCACGTTGGAATATTATTAATGAGTTCAGTCATTATGAGGTCTCGAACGACTATAATCAATATATTAATTTCATTTCTATGGAACCTAAATACACACAAGCAAACACTATCTCTCTCTCTCTCTCTCTCTCTCTCTCTCTCCTCCAATCCACTCACACTATTGAGAGTCTAATTCATTTACGTGATATAATCGACGAGTATGAAATATCCGTGGAGAAAGAAAAAAAGAAAGCAATATTAAATGTATCTCTAGTCGTGCGTGGAGATTCTATACATTTATGAAAGCACTTTACGGGTATTATCGAGAGCATTGGTTGAAGAGCGAACGGCGGATACGATTTAATCGACCGAATTTATAAGGATTGCTATGGGGACGAAAATCGAGAGAAATTCTTTGAGAAGACGAATTACATCTTATCGGTTGCGTAAAAGTGTCTTCCATTACGTAAATCAAATAGAACGACGTAGAACATTTCCGATAGATCGATATACATGAATATAGAGAGGAGAGAATTTCTAATACAAGATGCTTAGAGGTTATTCATCGATACGAATCATTACTCGAATCTAAGGTAACATATCGAATCGGTGAGCAATCGAAACGCATTGATGCGATAAATCACGAGTGACTCGGAAGAAATAAAGGATGGGTGGGAGGGGTAAGGAGAAGGGCGGAAGGAAGGAAGGAAGGAAAGAAGGAAAGAAAGGAGGAAGGAAATGGTATGTCCGAAATGGTGTCACTCGTAATTCGCCTTGAAAAGAAAAAAAGCTGGGTTATATTCTCAGGTATTACGGGGAAACGTGTACCACGAAACGGGCCACTTAGGAAAATGATATTGATCCGAACGTCCTTGTCGTTGGAATAATGGAGAAGACGAGGGACGTAGGGAGGAAGAATGGATTGAGAAAAAGAAGACTTCTTCTTCCCTCTTCTTGTTTTTTTTTTTTTTTTTTTTTTTTGTCCTTTTTGTGAATTAGAATAGTATCTATTTAATTTATTGAAAGGCTGATGTAACATAACTGTTTCAATCAAGACGCAACATACTTTTTATATACGAAATTAAAGAGGGATATTTATATCAGATATAAGTGTAAATTAAATGAAAAAAAAAAATAAATAAATAAATAATAATAATAATAATAATTTAGTACAAGATGTCGGAAGAAGATGCAATCGGGAAGTGAATATTTTTCGAAATTAGGGAAATCCAAAAAAAGGGAAATGCAAAAAAAAAAAAAAAGAAACAAGAAAAAGAAAGAAAAGAAGTAGAAGAGAGTATAAGTCGGTGAATGGTGAATACACGAAAAACGAGTTTCCGAGTTTCGCAACGGATTTTCTTCTTCGTCGTCGTCGTCGTCGAAATGGCGCGAGCATCTGGGCGACGAACGTGCGAGGTGCGCCCTTCGAGGTGCGCCCTTCGAGGTGCCGTAGCATACCGTGGGCGTTGAGAATGTACTTTTGCCCGAGCCACCACTCCGTATTTTAACGCCCTTAGGCGCTCCCAACCGCGAACACTTCGTTTTTATTCTCTAGCTACTTTTCACGAACAAGAAAAGACGATGGGGTCGAGAGGATTTGCTCTAATTCGACCACCAAATTCTCTCTCTCTCTCTCTTCCTCTTTCTCTCTGTAACGAATTCTATCTCCTTCCCTCCTTCTTCTTTTCTTATTTTCTATTCTCTTCTCTCTCTATCTCTCTTTCTCCGTATTTCTATTTCTTGCTATTGCTTACAGCGTTTCTTATTTTCGTCATTTCTTTCTTTCTACAAGGACAACGTGATTGTGCGATGAAACGAGATTAAAATCGTTCCTTTGACTTTTACTTACCGAGGTGTTTACAAAAATACATCATTTCATAGAGTACGCTAGATTCGTTCTCATTTCACCTCGAACGTTCGGTAAAACGAGTCGTAGATTTGCGCCACGGCGACGGCAACTTTTCATTCGATATTTCAATACCCGGGAGCGATCGGTGAAATGGTTAGGTAGTAATTCGTGTTTCATCATCTAGCAACTTCGACGTGAGAAGACGTGGAGAGGATGAAAGATAATACATTTTCTGAATTGATCATTACGTGAGAAATGTATTCCTTGATATTTACCTCGAGATATTATATAATTGTCATTATTATAATATCATCTATCATTATTTACATTACGTAGATTATTTGATCTTTTTTTAATTATTTTTACATTTTACCACCGAATTAAATTGAATAATATAGTAAAGCGAACGAATGATATGTTCAACAAACGCATACACTTTATTTATTTATTTATCCTTGGAAATTTAGTTACAATATTTTTAATGCGATGGAAAATGTTTCGATAATTTTAATCCGTCATTGAGTGTCGAGATAATAATCTATAAAGGCGATTATTTTTTGTATGTATAATTTGACGTAAACTTAGGTTTGTTCTCATGTAAGTTATTATTATTATGATTATCGTTATAATTGTTATTCGTAGAACGGAGAAAAGATTCTTTGTTAGAGCCTTTTTCCATAAATTTGACAAGTTAGCTCGCTGGAGAATTTCAATGGCACCTAAGGCATTCGAGATATATTACTCTGCTTGTTCTCTCGAGAAGAGGCGTATTTCTTTGCGCGGAAAAGTAAAAGCCTCTGGCTCTAGTAACTTTAATTTTGAGCGAAGTAGGGGAATTAAGATGGAGTGCTAGCTTCTCTCGCGGATGCTATAATGACGTATTTCTGGCTAGCGATATTTTTTTTCTCTAACTAGATCGCGTTCTTCGTAGCGTGATAGAGAAGGAAAGAGAGAGAGAGAGAGAGAGAGAGAGAGAGAGAGAGAGAGAGAGAAGGAAAGAGAAAGCACGAAGAAACGTAGTGATGAGATTTTATATCTTTTCCTTGCGTTATTTCCAAGTTATTTCCTTCGTCGATTTTATTCCATCCCTCTCTCGCGTATATCTTCCGGGGTATATAAACTTTGTTATAAATATTATCCGTGAAGAAAAACATAAAGCTCATAGCATACGTCGTATTACTTTTTATACGACGAATTTTCGCGTCCAAATACATCGGTCCATTAACATTAGCGTGACGTTATCGAAACGTCCTTTCAAAGGTAAAACCTTCTGATTCGTTAATGTAGGGTCGATTTAACGAAATTGAATGGAGATTGACTTTTACGATAAACGAAAGAGCGTGAGTCGTAAGTTTACCATGCCGTCGATACTTATCGGCTTTTCTCAACGATTTTACATAAAACACTACGAGAGAGAAAAAGAGAGAAAGAGAGAGAGGGAGAGAGAGAGAGAGGGAGGGAGAGAGAGAGAGAGAGAGAGAGAGAGAGGGAGAATATTAAAAGGAATCTAATCGAACGATCGATCGATTTATATTATTAACATTTGTCATCGTCACTTTCGTTTAAAGATTACTGTTCAAATTGAACTCGCTTCTGGGTTCATTAAAATCTCCTGATAGGCCGGATATCCTAGATTGTTCTCGTTCGATGAATCTGCGATCTCATTTATGGAAGCTATACGAAGGATATGACGACATCGGAAACTGCACTATTCAGCATCGGCCTCGAGCAAATCTCGTAGTGCCTCGTTCCTATAGATTTTTTGATGATCTGAAAATTCGTTCCGTATTAATCTTTATCGTAATAGATATTAACGTTACGAAATCGTGGTAGGATAAAATTATTATTCATTATTTTTCAACGATATCATTTTTCGTGAATTTCGTGTTCTCATAAATATTATATAATAGATGGTGTATATCCATCATCTAGCCAATGAAATCTTATGACGTTATCGACGTCGATCAGTAACAAATAACGAGCGGAAAGCGTGCTTCTACCGAATGTGTCTAACTGTCGCTCTCATTAGGTTGGTTGTTAGATATCGGCCATCGGTCTTGCGTGCGTGATAAATTTTACCGGCAAAGTGACTGATGGACGCGGTGACACACCTGGACGTAGGGCGTCAATGTGCTAGTAACTAGTTTATCGTATATATGTATATGTATATATATACATATAGATATACATACATATGTATGTATGTATGTATATACATACGTGTACGGAGGACGTCGACATACGCTCGATGGACAAGACTGGTTTGACAAAACGATGCCTACTATGATCTATCGATCATCATTTAATTTTCATCTCCGATTCGATTGAAATTAATGAACTTACACCATGGTTTCACATTGCTCGGGAATTTAAAAAAAAAAAAAAAAAAAGAAAAAAGAAAGAAAACACGAAAGAACAGAAGGACACATCAAAGGAACTTCTTTTTTTTTTTTTTTCTTTTTCTTGGAACAAAAAGAATGAACAAGCACGCATAAGAGATATATGTATTATATCTATTTCCAACGTAGAATTATTCGGAAAGTTTTAATCGCGCTCTTATACCCGAGATATACTTGATACTTCGGTCAAGAACAAACTTGTCTTCTCCGGAAATAAAGACCCGTTGTCGTATTGACGTTATTCCGTGCGCAAATTTTCTTCGCAATAACGTATATTATTCAAGAAGTCTTACCTATCTTTACGTAGCCGTCGTCGTCTTTCTTGACAACGAGCAAAACTAAGGAATTCTTTTTTATCGTGAAATTCTTTTTTTTTTTTTGCATAAAAAATTCTTCGAATTCATTTATTTAGCCATTAACCAATAACTTCGTCTTAAATTTTTCTTTTCTTTTTTCTTTTTTTTTCCTTCTCTCCTCTTTTCAAGTCGCCCACAAAATTTCAAATCATGATTCTCGCGAACGTTCAAGGACGAATTGAATGGTAACACGTTTATGATTTAATTACATGCTTATCCGCATAATATTCATGATACCGAGTAGGAATAATAACACGGAATTCGTAATTTCGAACGGGATTGTTGAAATATGTACATGGTGAAGTGCATCTAATAGACGAGTTAATAAGGGTCTATTAGAATAATTAGATTAGGTGTAGTTTAGCGAACAAATGGTTTATCGAATCGATCGAATCGATCGGATCGATAGATCGACCGTATATTACGCGTCTGGATTGTGTAATTTCATCCCGTAACGTCGATATTATAAAGAAATTTGATTAAGACAAATTTATTTGAAATGACTTAAAAAAAAAAGAAGAGACAAGAGAAAGATAAGGAGAGAAAATCGGAGTTAATTTCGTCGGTAGAAAATGCGTTTTCGACGCGATCAACGAATGATAGGACACTTTTTATTTCGCGAAAAGTTTTTGGATGAGTTCCAATACTCGATTGGTTTCTTTTAAATTCCTATTTTTTTTTTTTTTTTCTTGGCTTCGTTAACGAGCCAAGTTCGGAAGTAAAGTACTCGTGGGAAGATGTATTTAATAATAATAATTTACTGAACTTTTCTTTTCTTTTTTTTTTTTTTTATTTTTCTTTCTCGTATACGAGATGATTCTTTCCTCAAGGAATCCTTTCAATGAATTTAATAAGTCGCGTTATATTTACATCCCCCTCGTCATTTGATTTGTTTCAATAGGTGAAAGATCGAATCGTTATTGAAGTCGAATGAATGTTAAACCGAACGAACGAATTCGACCTGTCGGTCGTTCGGTTAATGAAAATCGATAGGCGGCTTCGCACCTGTTCTCTGACCGGGTCACGACCTTCGCAATCTCTACGTACTACCATTTACTGCATATGCATAAAGTGGTCTACCGCAAAAAGCTTTGTAATTGCATAATATATTTTCTCGTTATTATCGTAAGCGAGTCCGACCATATCTCTTGGGATTGGTCTAAAACTTCTCTACGTGGAGATTTGTTTTCTACTTGCGGTACTTTATTCTCCCTTTCTCTTTTGTCCTTTTCTTTTTTCCCTTCTAATAACGATAAAAGCCATCTGGGATTTGACAAAAGGAAGAATCGTAGATTCGACGTTCGAAGAAATTCGAGTAAAAATCGTTGAAGAATAAGCGTATCTCAAACGATACGATGCACTATCCACTGAAAATGGATACAATTTCGTACAGTCCAGCGTGAATTAAGCTCTTACCAGAGTAGAACTTAACTGTCGGCCCTTAAAAGCGCCATTTGTCGAATCGTTCTCGTCTAGCGAGAGTAAAGTACAAATTTGTCCCACGAGAAAAATACATAGAGTGAGTACGTAGATATAGCGAACGAAAGGAAATATTCGGGCTTCGTTTCGAAATTGAATTAATTTTTATAGATTACGGGAAACGTATTGAATTTTAAAATATATTTCAAGGAATTCGTGTAAGTGAAGAATTTAAAAAATAATTTTTTGTTATATCGCCGATAAGAAATACAAATAAAAAAAAAAAAAATTCTTTATCAAGATACTTTTGTAAGAGAACGAGTATACAGAGCTGTTCAAAATTCCCTAAATGATTTTAAAAATCGATTATATATATATATATATATTTTTTTTTTTATAAGAATTAGTCAAAAAGCTTTCCAAAAAAATAACAATTGATTTTTACAAATCATTTACAAAACTATTGATCCATCCCGATATGTATTTGTCTAATATAAAAAAAGGTTATTAACTTTCCAAAAGGCATTGGAATATTTTTTTGACGCGCTATACATTTTCCTATCTCCACGATACGTATCTTTCGTAAGTATTGCGTTTTCGATAAAATGGTGCAGACGATGAACGTTCGTTCATATTCTGCTTAAATGAACGAGGCATAAAATTTCATTGAACGAACGAAGGTACTGCTAGTGATCGGCCGCAACGCCAATAATTATCGGAAGCTAATTATCAGAGAAAGGGAAGACGCGGCGACGTCTACTCGGCGTTATTATGACGACGGTAATAGAGCGGAAGAACTCAGGATGTAAAGTATAGGAATCACGACAAACGACAATACTCGTAATTCGTAATTCTTAAATATTTTAAATTTTATGTCGGACAAAGGAAAGGAAAAAAAATGAAAACAAAACAAAAAATAGAAAGAAGAAATAAAACGGACGTTAACGCGTACGTGGAAAACATACCGTAGAGTAATTTCGACATTCAAGCACACATCGCAGACGCCATGAAACTGTTACCTACGCTTGGAAGGGATATAGGTCAGGGATTCGACGAGGAAGCCTCTGCTTTGTTGTCCTACCCCTAGTAGTTAACCTAAATTTTATGTTATCCAGATTCCCCCCCCCCCCTCTCTCTCTCTCTCTCACTTTTTTCTTTTTATCTTTACCAAACTTTCGGTAATTCGACGCTGACTGGTGTACTCCCAAAAGACGTTGTAGTAAAAGTGAGTGATAAAGAAAGATAAAAAGATAGATAGATAGATAGATAGATAGATAGAGAGAGAGAGAGAGAGAGAGACAGACAGACAAACAGACAGGCAGAGAAAGAGAGAGATGGAGACAAAGGACCCAAAAGAGTTCGTTCATCTTCATCACGTTGGATGTTAAATTAATTGAGCTTCAGGGCCACCCGCGTTTCGATCCTGAGATATGGATTTAACGCGCGATTAAAAATCACGAGCACCGCCTCGCGGACAGCTGAATTCGTTTGCATAAAGTTCTTGACCTCCTACCTCTCCGCGTGCAAGTCGGCGACGTTCCAGAATAAATTTACAAAGCGATATGAGATTATGCAAAATACTTTTCCGTCTTTATGTCTGTCGACGGTGAAAGGAGATAGGAGGAGGAGAACAAGAAGAAGAAAAAGAAGAAGAAGAAGAAAAAAAAAGGAGAAGAGAAAGAAGAAAGAAAGAGGAAAGAGAAAAAAATAAGGACATGTGGAAGAGTTCCCTTTTTGGAGTACAATGTAACGGCATAAATTCTCTTTGGAATATTTGACTACTGTCGTCGTTCTTATCGATCCATCCTTTATCATTTTTTGTCATTAATTATGCGACAATACGAGACACGTTATAATGAGATGGGATATTACTTGTCCCGCTGACGATATTTTCTTCTTAAATATTTTTCTACAGGAAAATACGAGTATTTGTCTAACTTTGTATGAAATGAAATTCTTTCTTGTAAGGAATATAGACGAGTCCAATTATTTATAAACGTAGATACGAGTTAAGAAGGCATTCGTTGATCGTATCTTTGAATATTCATGAGGCGTGAAATAGCATAAAAATGTTTTTCGAAGACTCTCTCTCTCTCTCTCTCTCTCTCTCTCTCTCTCTCTTTCTCTTTCTCTTTCTCTTTTCTCACGTCGGCCACATCCTACGCAATGAGCGAATAAAACAAGCAGCGATATTGCAATACGATCTTGGAGTCTCGCATCATAATTCTTCGTACATAAGGGGTCAAGGAGGTGGAACGAGGGGAAGGCTTGTAAGAGTAGATCAATGTCACGAGTTAGATGAAAGGAGAGATACGGGGGGAAGGGAAAGGTTTAAAATAAAAAAGAATTATCTCTTTACACATATTTATTTTTACCTTAAATTTATTTCGATCGTTTACTATTATACATAGGATCTCGTGACGAAAACAATTCGAGCCTTTATATTTACATTTTACGTTTTATTTATAAATATCCATATATATATATATATATATATATATATATATATATATATATGTAATTTTACTCGCAACGTTAACAATAAATTGCTGCACACGATTCTTGACGAGATGCTTAAGGAACTTGAAAGTTTTCTTTAAAACTATATGAAGATAACGTCGCACGCTGAGAAGATAGATCGAATTATAGAATTAATCGAAGTACGACGCGTGTGCTAACAAAAACAGAAACGATCAAATACTCTCTCTCTCTCTCTCTCTCTCTCTCTCTCTCTCTCACCGGTAACATAATTTCGTTATTATCATGCTAACTAGGGCAGGCACGCACGAGTTTCGCTCAAAAGCAACTGCGATCAGAAATATTCTAATTTTCCTTCAGAAGGGCGGATTCAAAGGAAAGAGAGAGAGAGAGAGAGAGAGAGAGAGAGAGAGAGAGAGAGAGACGGCTGATGCTTTATATCCATTGAAAACGTCGGTTTAGATGAAACGTATCATGCGAATTTTAGCCATACCAAGGATCAACGAGAAAGCTCGTGTTCTTCTAATATTCTCTTCTCGCATTAAAAGCTACGGAAAAGAAAAATTCGTCGACGTCAAAGACTCACCTGTTTTTCTTCTAAATTTCTTATTCCACTTTGTAAACTTCGCCTCGATAGACGCAAAAGTGACTTTTTTAAAATGCCAGAAAATAAAAAAATATATATATATATATATATATATATACATGTGTGTGTGTGTGTGTTTTTTCGTACAATAAAAATAGTGAACGTGCGATAGGGATAGACAGAAAAGTGCGAACGCATTGAAGTTTTTTTTTTTTTTCTGGTATATATTTCGTACCGTTCAATACGAAAAGTTACGATTACGAGCGATGGTGTAGCGAATGATATAAATTTTAAGGTCGTCTAAGCTCGATGCTGACGGCCAAAGTACAAAATTGGATTTGTCGAACAGAGACGTTTATTAAAGTGTGTCCAGATATATAATGCTCTGTCGTTGAGTGAGCTTGAATCTGACAGGATACGGATAAGCTTCTTCTCTTTGCTACTTTCATCATGTGGAATTTGTTCTTTCGTCATCATTACGACATCTAATCTAATAGCCTTTTGATCCCTTTAATATTTCCCCTGTGTGGTGAGATTTACTAAGGTTACAAAGTACATCCATGGATGTACATAAAGCTATCCCAATTATCTCGTAAATTTGTAATAAAAAATAAGTCGATGTACAGGTATTATACATATATATATTAATACATAAGATATGTATATATATATATATATATATATATATATATATATATATATATATACGCATATTTTCTTCATTAGAAGAAATCGAGTTTGATCGAACGTTTGATATAAAACGATAAGGAAAAAGATTGATAAATTTCTTATTTATATTTCGTGATTCGCATGCGAATCCAATTTGATTTGTCGCGTGAAGAAACGTCAGTGATAAATTCTTTCTCACCAGGGGGAACGTATAAATGAGTATAAATAAAAAATTAAATAGAAAATAAAGAAATAAATCGCGAAAATACGAAAAAGCTAAAAACCGATAGAATAGGATGCATGTAATTAAAGAATAAATATCGGTGCTTGACGCGTGCGACACGCGATTAGTAGGGCATAAAGCATCGCCCAAGTAGTACTATAGAGTCATATAACGCGTGGCACGTCCGGTTGATAAGACCGGCTTATGGTCAGTACTATTGTTGTTCGTTCGTTCTTCTTGAATATATAATGTAGGTCAGGGTCACGTGTCTATATATTGTAGATTAATTTTTCTTTCTCCTTTTTTTCTCATCTAGGCGCAGATTACAATCATCCATCTTTCTCGGATTCCTTTTAGATTGTCTTGTCTCTTTCCCTCTCTCTCTCTCTCTCTCTCTCTCTCTTTCTTTTCTTTTCTTTTCTTTTCTTTTCTTTTTGGTCGTCGGCTTCTTTCGATTTCGTCCTTTTTACTTGTCGCAGCCCTTTAATTTCCCTCTTGGCCTACGTAGTAGACAGTCACGACCCCCGCGGCAGCCATTGTAAAATCTCAGGCTGTATACTATCGTTGTTCACAAAGGAAGGGAAAGAAAGAGAGAGAGAGAGAGAGAGAGAGACAGACAGACAGACAGACATCAGTGTATATGTATTGAACGTCCTATCGCGATGAAATCGCTCAGATATGAATATGCAATATTCTTAAGGGCGGAGATGCACAGAGCAAGAGAGAGAGAGAGAGAGAGAGAGGAAAAGAGAAAGAGCGAACGCCCGACGATGCCTCTGAAAAGCTATAACAGACACTTCTCGCTTGCTCCGTTTTACCGAAGGAGCACACCGTACGTTTGCCTATCCACGGCAGTACCCTATCTACCTGACAATAGAGCCTTTGTGACCGGAGTTTGGCCATCATCCATTCTTCCCTTCGTCTACCTAATCAGGAGGGCCGTACTCCAGAATTTAGGTTAAAACATTTCTCCCTCTTGAGATTCCCGACAATGGAATCCATTAAAAAGAAAGGAATAATAATATTGAATTTGGTGAAGTTCGACGTTAGAGGATCGTTAGATTTCCTATACCGTAGTGGTAGCCCAGGAAATGTAATATTTATCTCTCTTAAATTTTCACTTCCCCTTTTCATCACGTAGGAACGTTTATATATTCTATTGGATCAATCGATCATAGATTTACTAGACGAATGATCGTGAATAAATCGTCCCCGAAATACACACACATATACACTTATACATACGATATCAACTCGTTGTAAGTATGTCGGTCAGACTGAATATGCGACATTCGTGATGTGTCGGCCGCTCTTCCGTTGTATATTACTTATGCATTACGTTGCTGCATTGACCGACAATTACGCGCGCGCGCGCGCGTATACGCTCTATATTTTCTAACTACGTTCATTTCTAACCATTTTGTTGGGCATCGATAATTGATATTTGTAAGAAAGCTCTTTTTCCAACAATTTTATGTTTGTCATTATTTGATACGATCGACAAATATATTTCCTCGTTCCTATTTAATTTATACAATTTTCGATATATGTATATTATTTACATGTAATATTATTTATTTCAACATTTAAATTGATTTTAAATTATTTCATCAAACAGGTTTAAATGATTTCAAATGAAACACGCGGAATATATGAGCTTAAAGAAACGAAAATATACACATTACATACATACATATGTACATAAATACATATATACATACATACATATATATACATACATATATATATATATATATATATATATATATATATAAATGCTAGTGTATTTGAACAAAAACAGATGTTGGTGAAAGGACGTCGATGTAAACAACGCCGAGGAAACGTTTATAGGTCAGGTCAAATAGATAGAAAGTCCTTGTCGGTTGGTTATTAAATCTTCACTCTCATTCTTTCTGTTCCAGCGACCACTCGATCAGCAACCGCGTGGATCGGCGAGGTTATCCAATGCACTGCGAATGTGAGTGCGGGGAAGTAACGAGGCCCTTATGACGACGCGAGGAAACGGCTGAGAGTGGTTTGATCACTTCTCAGTCGGACTTTTAGGCTTTATGACCGATCTCTTCTTCCTTCCATCCTTCTCCAGTACAATTGATCCCCTCCATAAATTTCGTTTCCTCACGTAGCAATCCAATTCGAAGGTGTATTTACATATATATACATATATATATATATATATATATATATATATATATATATATGTACACGGAGACACACACGCAGGTACACACATATATACATATAACTCTCCCTAGAAAACATTGGAATAATTATTGGAATACGAGGAACTCATCTTTGTTACGTCATTATGTCGTACACACCATGATCAGGAAATAATTACCATGCTCGAACTTAGGTGCTGGTAAAATGTTTCAACCTCGTATTTAACTATGCCTACTTGCTGTTAATGCTGGTGCTGCTGATGCCGTTACCGTTGCCTTTGTTGCATCATATATGCAGAAGATATCACAGAACCCGAATACTCGCTTCGTTACTTCAAATTCCGTCGAGATACGTGAAAATAATGTTCTACAAAATTAGTAGCTGTTAACTATATCGTTGTTTTTCCCTCGCCCTCGCCCACTCCCGTCACTCCCTCCCCCATCTCTTCACAATCGCATTTGTAGATTCGGTGAACGAAGAAAGAAGAGAAGATGGTGATAACGAGGGAAAGAAAATCAACGTGTTCCAATGTCGAGCACCAATTTCTATACTGCTCTGCGATGACCGAAATGTAGTTCGAGCATTCCTGAGACCATTTTCTATAATGATTCAAGCCGATAGATAGATAGATAGATAGTTAGTTAGTTAGATAGATAGATAGATAGATAGATAGATAGATACATAGATAGATAGATAGATACATAGATAGATAGAGAAGAGAGATAATAATCTCGTGAACTCGTGAATTTAGATAGACGATGACCAAAAACTACAGAGAGAAAAAAAAGAAGGAAACAGTCTCCTAAGGATAATTCATCACTAGTCTTGTAATATCGTTCGTCGTCGGTTCTGTACGATCGTTTCGATGAGGAAATAGGAAAAAAAAAAAAACCAAGAAAAACGGAGAGAGAGAGAGAGAGAGAGAAAGAAAAAAGAAACAACAGAGGATGCATGTCATAGCAGACATCAAAGTTTTTGGCGACGTTACAAGAACCGAACGTGGTGTATCGCGTATTTCGTTACCTGGCGTTTGCCAACAAGCAAGCAAAGCTTTGCTACTCTTGACCATTTTCCAGCATGACGATGGAGAAATTCGTCCGAGCGGCGGGCCGACTCGGCAAAAAAAAAAAAAGAAAAAAAATATACAGCCCTTATATACTTTCTATAGATTAAGACTTCCCATCACGTTATCACCGAAACGTTCGACCTTTTCTCAGGATTTTTTTCATTTGCATATTACGAAATATACGTTGTTAGTGAAGTATGTGTGCGCGCGTGTGTGTGAGTGTGTGCGTGTGTGTGTGTGTGGGTGTGTGTGGAAAGTTGCCAAGAGGTTTAAGGTTCTCGCGAATTTAAAAGGGCGGTGGATGATGATGGGCTTAAAGATCCGGATAAAAGGATGAAAAATGACTGGTATAATGGAATATCCGATCGATCGAGAATATATCTCCTCTTGTGTCTTTGTGATTCTTAACTTGACCCTGTGAAAATAATTGTTCATATAGAACATGAAGACGAAGAGAAATAATAGATAAGAGGGAAACATCGTGTATGCGTTCGAATCGAATCGAATGGGATGCTTTTCGACGCGTTCTATTCATGCGTATGTATATACGTCCTATGTATCTGCTGTTTAAATTTACGCGTTCGTTTATTATGGATTACATATGTAAATTATCTTAAGCAAATTGATCGAACCGTCGGGGCACATTACATAGAGTGGGCGCAAAAGATCGGTTGCTAGAGACAGAACAAAAATTAATCAATGGTGCCCTAACCGTAAGCCTCTTGGCTAATTTAATTTCCTTTCACTAAGAAAGCGATCGTTATTCTCGGTGAACGTAAAAGTGAGAAAATTTGAGACCACTGCGAGATAACGATACGGATAAGAGAAAATTTTGAGAAATGGAAATTGTTTTTACGAAAAAACGGATGATCGTAAAATATTTGCTCTCTATCTTTTGTATGTTTTTCCTCTCTTTTTTCTTGGTTTCTTTTTATTAATATTTCGCATAAAAATTATTCTTATTTTTATTTTCTCTCGTTTCTTTTTATTAATTTCTCGTATAGAAGTTATTTTTATTCTTTTTTTTTTTATATTTTCGTATATAATAACCATCGTTGAGAATTATTTTTAGACGCTGAGAAAACAACAGTAACGATCCCTTTACTTTTACGCGCGCTCGATGAAAGGATATGAAATTTGTGATCACGCTCGTTCGACGAATGATGTATGCGAGCGGAAGTAACGCGAGCTTAGCGTAGGTGTTCCGGTAATCGCGTAAGCTCGGCGTCTTAAACTCCTGGGTACGTGCGAAAATACGAGACACGAGATAAAAGTAGGAAAACGCGATTATTATAAACATATATGTACGTAGGTATGTGTATCGAACGAATTACCCAAGAGCACGCGATAATATATTAAAACCAGGGTGAAGCTTATGCGAAGATTAGAATTTTACTCGATCTAATATTAACGATGACATTATCGCCATAATAAGCGATGAAGTAAAATAATCAAATCAAAGGACGAATCGGGAATGATCGAAAATTACGATTTGCAATTTATTTCATTAGAGAGAACAGAGACGAGATAGGATAATCGAATGACAAAGAAAAAAAAAAAAAAAGAAAAAAATGTACAGATGTTTTTTACACATCCCCCGATAATAATTTCCTTTCTTTTCTGTTTCCTTTTTTCCTTTTCTTTTATTTTTTTACTCTCAATAAAACAATATGCTCCTATGTAGGTATAAAACATGTTTCAAACGTAGTCGCACGTAGCAAACGGAAATTCGAATACCTTAGGTAGACCGTTAACGAAGGAAGTTAATACGTAGGGCTCTCGTCGTACATCCTTCCTATTCGTTTTTACTCTTACGACGGCCTAACGAGGTACGAGCGAGTATCCTTGCTTCGAAACTATCGATCATCCTATGCAGGGGGGAATTGTTCTCTGTCTCGTAGGTACATCGAACATTTTATGCTTCTTATCAATCTTTTTACTATCGCTAAAATGACAACTGTGTTAAATATTCTTTTCTTCTCTTTTTAAATTTAATTATTTTTTGTTTTGTTTTTTAATAAATTTCGTTATCTTATTGAAATTTATTTATTTATATTTTTTTCTCTTTTTCCTTTATATTTTCTTCCTTCCTTAATTTTGATCTATCGATTATCGACGGGTGGAAATCGAAAAAGATTTGAACCAGGGTAATACATAAACTCATCTCACGGAATCGTGCCGAACGAGTAAATCGGCCGATTCAATGCGAATCAGACTACACGACAATCTTCGTTCCATCGTATAAGAATAAACTTCATCGTCGGTGTTTGTAGAAGAATAGTAAACGACGAGGAAATTCGACGAAAATTTATGCAGGGACGATGCATGCTAAGGACTTTACCTGACTTCTCGTTTTACTTTTTCTTCTTCTTCTTTCTTTTTTCCTTTTTAATTTTTTATTGTTGCTTTTCCCCCTCCCCCTCCCCTCCCCCTCCACCTCCCCACCTTCCGTTTCCTTTTACGTTTTGACTTTCTCCCTCCTTTTTATCCCCCTTGTTATAGTTAACAGTAATCGCGAAAAAAGAACGCGATGCTTCGCGTGTTTCTTCTGCTTACCAAGTAAACAGCATTTTTAAACTACTAAAAATTGTCGGGGCATGCAAACCACCCCGTGGTAGCATTTATATGTATGCACATTGTTGCAACGAAGATTGAAACTTTGTTTCTCTTTCTCTTACTTCGTTGTGTTTCTTATTATCCTTGTTATTTCTTTTTCTTTTTTTTTGTTTTTTTTTTTTACAAATAAGGCGTACGCCGACATTTTCTAGATCGATCCGTTTTGTAGTACAGCGCTCGTTTTTCGTTCGACTTCACGATTGTGACGTGCCTGTCGTTCGTTCCTACGATGCAAATTATTGTTCACGGGTGCAAGGTCTATTCCATTACGTTCGTGATAGTGGCATCATCGTTCAGTCACATAAGCGAAAAGAAAAGAAAAGAAAAAAAAAAAAAACAGAGAAGAAAATAAAAGAAGAAGAAGAAGAAGAAGAAGAAGAAGAAAAAGTAAAAAAAAAGAGATTGATTTCTCGCGATGACACGTGCTCGTCGTTTATTCGCGTGTCATTATGAACGATCGATGAAGAAAGAATATTTCACGTTGATCCTATCGCGAGATATAACTTAACAAGAAATTCTTCGGGATATTTAAGGTAATACCATTTTTATGAGACAAACCTTGAAGAGATTTCCTTTAAGAGATCGTGTCCCCGTATCTCGACTTTTCCTACGAGTTACTTGCCACGTTGAAACTCGCGAGAGGATCGATACGTAAACGCGAGGTACATCGAGATGATCGATCGATCAAAGGTAAAAGAAAGTGATGGTACTTTCGTGGAAAAAATTAGCATTCCTTTCGAAGAAAATGCAAAAAAAAAAAAAAAGAAAAAGAAAAGAAACGAAGGAACAAAGAAAAGAGAAAAGGAAGACAAATAGATTTCGTGAAATCAATGGGGGTCTCTGTTTATCGCAACGTTTAAATCCGTACATTTTCCATTCTTTCGTTGAAGCGAGAGAAAAAGAGCGACAAGTGGGAGGGAGGGGAAGAGAGAGAGAGAGAGAGAGAGAGAGAGAGAGAGAGAGAGGAAATAGTAAGAACTCTTTCGAACATCGAGTGATATAAATACGTTCGATCGTTCCTTGTGCCTCGCGACGAAATCAAACGAGATTAAAAAAGAAATCGAATTAGAGAGAAAGAACAAAAAAAAAAAAGAAAAAGAAGAAAGAGATAAATAACGAATAAGTGAGAAAGATAGAGTAAAAGGTTAATCAAAAGATATAAATTAGCTTTAAAAGTAACGTTAGATAGACTGCGTTAGTCACCCTGGGCCGGTGACAACGGGCGGCAAGTACGTGCCGTTCTCATGGGAGTAAGCTTTTAGCGAAAATCTCCATCCTGAATATTCATTGCAAAGGAAGGGTGTCGAGAAACATAGAAAAAGAGAGAGAGAGAGGAGGGGAGAGGGAAGTGGGATAAAAGAAAACTGGGGTATATTGCAGGAAAAACAAAATGCTTTTCCCGTGAGACCGACGCTCCTTTGCTTTAATTAATTATATGGGCACTGCCAGTTCTGCAACTCTAATCAAATGGATGAAGCCGGCACGGCCAATCAAAAAGAGGTTCCAATCAAATTTTATTGCTGAAAATTATCTATGCTGTAAAGGGACGCTCATGTACCACACACACACACACACACACACACACACACACACACACACACACACACACACACACACACACACACACACACACACACACACACACACACACACACACACACACACACACACACACACACACACACACACACACACACACACACACACACACACACACACACACACACAAAATAAAATATGTAGTACATAGGAGCGTCTCTTTTAGTAAGAAAAGAAAAAAATAGAAAAGAAAAAGGAGAAATGAAATATGCTTTAAGTTCAAAGCGAAGCAGGAAAGGAATAAGTCTAGTTCTCATTGAGCTGAATCGTTTGAAATTTGAAGAAAATATGTATAAGAAGCAGCGAATATGGAAAGAAGACGATAGAAGATATATGTATACATACACTATATATATATGTATATATATATATATATATATATATATACTTTTTAGAAATTAGATAGCGTTCACCTAGGATCTATGTATGTATATATGTTTATATACACGCATATATGTACATACATTTACATATATATATATATATATATAATTCGAAGCGAGCAGTCAAAAAAGCATTGTTTAAGCGTTTTATACAACACACGGCAATGCCACGCATCAATTTCACTTAGGAGAAAGAGGAGGAGTAGGAGGAGGAGGACGAGGAGAAGAACGAGGTGGAGAAAGAGAAAGAAAAAGAGAAAGAGTACGAGGGTTTAGAATATCCGAAGGGTGCGGAAAAGTAGAAGGAGAAGAAGAAGAGGAAGAAGAAGTAAAAAGGATGGAAAAATAGGTGTGTGTGTGTGTCTGTGTCTGTGTGGAAGAAGAGAAAAGTAGGGAAAAAAGAACAGATGTCCTTGGAACGGTCTAGGCATGAATGACCTTGAGAACGTATTCAAGATCGATCCGAGATTTCTCGGGAGACCGTTCTTCCTCCTTCTTTTTTCTTTGTCTTTCTTCTATCCAGTTCTTTTTCTTCTCCTCCTCCCCTTCCTCCTTACCCCTTACCCAACCCCCACAACCTTTTTTTCAATAAGCGTATTGCGCCGGGTACTGGCCAACGTCACGATATTACGAAGAAGAGTACTTACTTATCGACTTTTATCGGAGAGAAGCGCGCACCTTGCGTCGCGTGATCCCGCCCCATGCGATTAGAGATTATCAATTACCGTTCCTATATGATCGTACACGACAATTAGATTTAAGGTGGGTACGCTTTTTCGTCGTACGAGACGAGCTATAGTTCGAGCTTTTGCCTTCGAACAAGAGATTAACGAGTGCGACTAAACGATTGTATTCATTATCGTTTATGCGATTATTATTACTGTTATTATTACGATCGTCATTATTATTATTATCGTTATCGTCATAAAAATCATCTCCATCATCATTAACATTATTATTATCGTTATCATCATCATCATCATCATCATCATCATCATCATCATCATCATCACCATCATCATTATTATTATTATTATTATTATTATTATTATTATTATTATTATTATTATTATTATTATTATTATTATTATTACCGCGTCATTATTAAAAATGGAGTATCATTTTAAATTGTAACTTGAGCAGCAACACGAAATGAGGATACGCATAATGACACGAACAGGTACACACGTTGAAGAGATAAAACAACACATAAAAATGTATTCATACATACGCGAGATACGTACTTACTTAAATACGTGTAATATAAAAAGTTAGGCGAACGAAATAACAGAACTAGCTTTATGGATAATCGAGTTGAACTCTGAGACGGAAAGGGAGATCCTATAAATATATCGGGAGGAGGGGGAGGGAAGGATGAGAAAAGTGACAAAAGATTAAACGAAAGAAACAAAGAGAGAAAGTGTTCGAATAATTATTAAAAAGAGAAAAAGACAAAAAAAAAAAAAAAGAAAGAAGACGTAAAGGATTAAATAAATAAATAAATAAATATATAAATAAATAAATAAAAGAAAACTATAGACACCCCGTGTTGAGCATTTAGCTGGTCTAAATCGCAATAGGGTTTGTATCCTGTAATTATACATATAGACTCGTTGAGTTTGTTGATCGTCAGATACTTTATTATTATTATCGTAAGCGCATGCGAGGGAATGTATATTTACGCATATAAATGACAAATATTTAATAAGATTACGAAGCGGACGAAGAAGAAAAACTGGGATAAAAAGACGAAAGAAAATAATACAAAAAGAAAAATAATAATACTAATAAAAATAATAATAATAATAATAATAATAATAATAATAATAATAATAATAATAATAATAATAATAATAATGATTATGATAATGATAATGATAACAAAAAAAGAAAAAAGAAACCAAGAAAGAGGAAAAGGCTGACGAGCGTACTAGAAATCGTTCGATCTCCTTTTTTTCAATATTTGGCTTTGTTGTTTCGAAATATAAGATAGGAGTAGGGAAAGGTATGACCTTCGACGAGTGTGCTCCGCATATTATTTACATTCGGTCTCATTTCTTCTCGAACGTCCAATGTAAGCGCCACGATAATCAAAGCGTTTAATATTGTTATATACTTATTATTAACGAGATATAACTATAATACATACGTATACATATGCCTATATACACACACATATATACATACGTACGTACATACACGAATTATTAATTATGTAAATAATTATTATCGTATTTAAGAATACATTTACGATAGTATCTGATTATCGCGAATGACCAAACGTTTTCACGTTATCAGCTCGTTCATTTCGTTAGCAACAAGCGCGAATCTTCGATGGTATCGGTACGACCTCGGGCATTCCTCGAATCGAAAAGGTCCAATTACGTAAGTAAATACGAGAGTAGCACGTTTAAGAGTTCGAGACGATTAAAATGAATAAAATTGATTCTATCTCTTTCTCTCTCTCTCTCTCTCTCTTTCTCTCTCTCTCTCTCTCTCTCTCTCTCTTTCTCTCTCTCTTTATTTCTGTCTTTGTTTTGCCCCATGAACGAACCGATATCGTCGATAGAGAAGCACGAGAGATACATGAAAATCGAAGAGACGAAATATTGCATTTCATTTGCGATTGCGAATGGTCCTCGTTTATTTATTATAAAGAGAAAAAAAAAGTGATATCCATCCCGAAAATAGTTCACACAGATAATTATATTTCTTTCTTTTTGTTTTGTGTTTTCAAATAATAATAACAAGATCGTAGGAGCGATAGTATAGTCTATATGATAATATCTACTTACGTAATAGATTGCTTTCGTATTATCGATGCTTTGCCTCAACTTTTCTTCCATTTCGTGTTATGCGTTCGATCGTAAAGAAGGACGTAACAATTATCTAATAATTAATGATTTATTTAATTGATCGTCGTCATTATCATCATCATCGTTGTCGTCGTTATCATCATCATCATCATCATCATCATCATCATCATCATCATAATCATAATAATTATTATTATTATTACGGAATAAATGCGAAAGCCTTCGCTTGTAATGCAATAATTTTGTCGAGTTTCAAATCCTGGAAGAATGAAATGGAAGTATAAGATAAAGTGAACGAGTGAAATTTTTCAGAGAAGAAAGTGAAAATAAAAAGAAAAAAGAAAAATGAAAATAGTAAACAGAGAGAGAGAGAAAAAAAAAGAGAATATCAAGGCCGATTAATTTAAAGGGTTCGATTGTTTGAAAAAAGAAAAAAGAAAAAAAGAAAAATATTCGTTTGAGTCGAGTTAGCAAGCAGTAGCACACTCGTGCACATATCCCTACTTCGTCTCGAGTGCAATTTATTCCCCGACTATCTTAGTCCACCACCACCCTCTTCTCTGCCCAAGTCCCTCTTCTACCCTCACTATCTTATTTCGCACGCTGCGCGGTCCTGACCTTAATTGTAAGGTAACCTAGATTACAGAAGACGAGGGCGCCTGGACGAACGAACGAACAATCTTAGAAACGATAGAAAACGTAGCTTTGTTATTAAGCGTGCACGAATCACTGCGTCTTGTTGAGAAGTTTTCTATTTGCTCATCGCTTACCGTTACGGAAGGATCAAGAGAGAGAGAGAGAGAGAGAGAGAGAGAGAGAGAGAGAGAGAGAGAGAGAGAGAGAGAGAGAGAGAAATAAGAATCGAGATGATCCTTCCGTCGCACGGTCTCATCCTGTCAATTTCAGGAATAAAAGAAAAGAAAAGAAAAGAAAAGAAGATAGAGATAGAAGATAGAGATAGACATAGAGATAGAGTTGCTTCGTAAGACAATCGATTTCGGGGAGATCTCTTGAAAAAAAAAAGGAAAAGAAAAAAATAACAATAATACTAATAATACTAATCATAATAATAATAATAATAATAATAATAATAATAATAATAATAATAATAATAATAATAATAATAATAATAATAATAAGGAGAACCATACCAAATTCTATTCCTCCGATTCCGATTCGTCTCCCTCGACAGTTCGATAATGAAAAGTTGATTCGTTCGTGCAACGAGAAATTAAAACTAACGATAATGCTAACGAAGTTCGTGAAATCTTCCGCGAGTCACAATAGAAAAGATATTTCTAGGCTTTTCAATACGCGAAAGAGAAACAAAGACGGAGACAAAGACAGAGAGAAAGAGAGTGAGTTTCGATCTCGATAGTTTACACATGGGGGATGTTTGTGTGCGTGAGACGTAGGGGTTAGATGGCTCAATAATGAGCATTGTACGATTCTCGTGACCTCCCTTTTCGCGCTCGGTTCTGCTTGCCTCTGCATCGATCTCTGCCATTCGACGCGCAACGTTCGTGTATTTTTTCGTCCGTTCCGTTGATTCGTCATTCTCTCTTTCTCTCTGTCTCTCTCTCTCTCTCTCTCTCTCTCTCTCTCTCTCTCTCTTACTCTCACACACACACACACACACACACGCTGTCTCCTTTTCTCTCCCTTCCTACCTTTTATTATTCTCTCTATCTTTTTGTTTTTATTTTTTTTTATCGTCCTTTTCCGAAACGTTTCTCCCTGATAAAAAAGAAAAAAAAAAAAAAAAAAAAAGGAAACAAGAAAAAAAAATAATAAAAGAGAAAAATAAATAAAAAAGGAAAAGGTTCTATTTCCTAAGTAGCGTAAAATTCTCGGCTCGTTCTCGAGATACCTAACTACGAATTTTCTCTTTCTTCTTTTTTTTTTCTCTTTTTTTTTTTTATCGACATCGTCGACGTCGTCGTCGTCGTCGTCGTCGTCGTCGTTGTCGTCAAGCTTTTTTAATTTTCGATATCGCCTCGAGATCGTCGAGAAAAGTAGGTGCCGTTTCAATCGTCCCGCCCGCTCCTTTCTTCTTTCCACGAACAAGCTATCTCGCGTTGCACGAGAGAGAACGAGGGATTCCTATTTGAAAAGGCTAGGATTATAAAGGAGATAAGAATAAAAAGAGAAAAGAAAAGAAAAGAAAAGAAAAGAAAAGAAAAAAAAGAAAATATCAACAAAAAAGAACAGTAATAAAAAGAAAGAAAGGGTGGGATAAGGTTGCGATAAGAGAGTTATGTGTATGCATTTTAGTTGTATAAAAGTATATGAAAATCAGCGGAGAAATTGAACGCACGCAGAGTTAGATGACAAGTCGTAAATCGTACGAATTTAAAAAAAAAATATATATATATATAATATTTATACATATATAAATATATATGAGAACAACAACAAGAGCAACAACAACAACAACAACAACAACAACAAAACGCGGACTTACGATACTTATTACGATGCTGCACACAAACGTGCATATATGTACGCGTGCGTACACTATTCCTGATTTTGTAAAAACAGCGAAACGTGTTACATAGATTAATAATAAAGGTGAGATCTACGACGTTTTATAAAAGGCATCAGCTACCTTGTGGTGTTTGATAAATTTGAATTTCTTTTTTTTTTTTCCAAAAATAATCCCATTATATATATATATATATATATATATATATATATATATATCACGGAGGTAGTAGACCTCTCTGTAGATTTCTCCTTTCCTTTTTCCTTTTTCCCCACGAAACCGAATCGTTTCCGTATCGCGACGCGTTGCGAAAAATTTTTCCGATAGCTGTGCCGTTACATCATATCGCGGAAATTTCCAGTCGGCTGAACCTTCCGCCGTGGAAAATACGGCTTTTGCGTCCGTCCATGGAAGAATTGCGCTTTGATGCCTGCTCGAATCCATAATTTTACATACGTAAACTTTACGTGTCTCCCCTATTTTCAGACACATACGCGTCTACCGTATATGTATAAACGTATATAGCTTAAATACGTCGTTACTTCGATTAATTCGATTAAGGTATCACGAAGAGAGCTTTCGCGAAGATTAATCCAAGCTGGTTGGTAAACGTTACGAGTTGTTCTTTGGTGTTCAAAGTGAAGATACGATGGGAGTACCTTTACGGTTGAGAAGACGATGACGAAAACGACGAAGGCTACGAATAAACGAGGACTAAGACGATGAGAACTACGTATAATAACTCGGCCAACGTACGCTATCAAAATGCTTCTCGTTCTGGAAGTTGAGGAAGTTCGTTGATGGTTGAAATTTGTATTACGGCAACCCTTTAAAGTCTCAGAGATCTTAAGAAGGGTATAGAGGTAGGATGAAACTTAACGGGAAAATTATCGCCGACCGAGAGTTTACCGCGAACTTTCAACGATTAAATAGCGAACACTTCACAGGGACTAACGTAAATCGAGCGATGAGTTCGATCGATGAAAGGAGGATTCGAAGTTAGAACGAAAGATAGATCTCTTTGTTTTGTGAATTCTCAGTAGAAAATGGGGTAAAAATAAATAAAGAAAGAAAGAAAGAAAGAATAGAATATTGTCGAACGTTTTGTAAAAGGCTCGTTTCCAAGTTCGAGAGTAATTATTAATGACGATCGACGAAATGAAAATTCTGTACACGTCGACTCATTAACTCCTCGTATGTTAAATCGTCCAATACGATAACCCTCGATAATCGATTCTGTTTTTATTCCAAGTTGGATACGTCAAGTCCCAACCCCTTTCATCGATCCAATGTTTCCGACCCTTCTTTTCCTTTCTCCCCTTTTTTTCTTTTCCACCCTTTTACCACCCTTAGATAG
>OU426855.1:6215336-6230336 GCA_911387685.1 Dolichovespula media | reverse complement strand
TATAATTGGAGCCGAAAATGAAAGGAGTTTCGATAGGAGAGAATTATTTTAAAAGTCGAAGGTGTGAGGGAACAAGCAGCGTAGTTGGTAATTTTATATCGTTAAACTCAACTCCTCCATCATCGCGCTTTGAGGCTCGATTTTTTTTCTCTCTATTCCTTCCTTCCTTCTTTTTTTTTTTTTTTTTTTTTTTTCCACGGTAGTCCAATCGAGATCGAAATTTCTTTGCATTTCGTAGAGTCTTAGAAGAATTTGTCCTTGGCATTAATGGAAGTAAAGTAAGGAGAGGGTTACGATAACGGTGTATCGTAGGGTAGAAGTTTGACCTGAATCGCCTGGCATTGGCTATATACACACGAAGAGTGATCGCTATCATTTTCCGTCGCACACATCGTACCGGACTCCGGTTGGTTTTCAGTGGCATAGTCCGTAAGCGAGTACACGTCGAGTTAGTCAATGCACGGTGCACGGTTATGGTGTCGTTCAAGCAACCTTCGTGGTAAACGTTTTTCTTTCATCGCTTTGATTCAAAACGATCCTTCGAAAGATTTTCCTTGAATCGATGAATCGATGACCAAACGATTATAATCGATTTATAGATTAATCGATTTATAAATTAAATTCACCCGTAAAATTCAATTACGTTCCTAACTATAGGACAACCGTTTCGTTTGTTTTTCATTCGACATAGATTTCCATAACTTCTCTCTTCATTTTTTTATTATTTCTTTTTATTTTTTATACCGTCGCTTATATTTGTGTACTTTTAAAAGTTAATTAGGTCATGAATCGTTGATCCCGTGGTCATAAAGAATATTTAAAAAGTTTATATTCCGCTGGGAACATCATAAAATGTATATAAAAGAAATAGGAAACCGACAAGTTTGATGAAAATATCGAAATAATTAACGTTGATCCAATAAACGTTTTAAGATATTTTCAAAATTATTTATTTTCATTTGATAAATGTTATTCGTTGTACACCTCGATGATATATAATAAATTGAAGTAGCACAATAAAAATATGAAGTACACTCAAACAAACAACTCGTTATAGACCGTGAACAGATTAAATTAGGATAACAATCCTTCCGTATCGGATTCAATCATTAATAACAGTTTTCGATATTTTCAGCTGTCTATTTAAAGATTTATTGGCGAATATTACGAGCTTTGTCTCATAAAATAAACAACATAACAATGACAGAATAGTAGAGAAGATAAGAGAAGTAAAACGTATGGAATACATCGGATTGTTACATATCGATTTTGGATTTAACACGATGATTTTATGTAAAAAAAAAAGACAACATAAAAAAAAATTATAAAAAGAAAACAAAGAAAAGATAAAAAGGAAACATAAAAAAGGAAAGTTTACAGTTGAACGCGTGAAAAGAGAGAGAACAAATGATACATTGATTTCATTTATTTCAGCTATTATATGATTCAATTCAATTAAAAGATTAATTAGATCAATTGGTCCATCAACGTCGAAGAAGTTCCATGGGAATAATATATTAAAAAATTCACAAAGGGCTATACATGAAGATTTTATTTATGAACGTTAGCGTATGAAATTTCTTGAGTACTTAACGCAGTTCGTTCTGAACATACTGTCTGTTAATATCCACGATAGTGTTCGTTAGCGGTGTATACCG
Organism: Dolichovespula media; assembly: GCA_911387685.1. Classification (NCBI taxonomy): domain Eukaryota; kingdom Metazoa; phylum Arthropoda; class Insecta; order Hymenoptera; family Vespidae; genus Dolichovespula; species Dolichovespula media. The sequence goes on along the minus strand of OU426855.1, from coordinate 6,228,678 downwards.
AAGGATCATTAATTTAAGCCGTTCAACCTAGCCGCATCTATCAAAGTTGATGATCTTCCTACCTTCGCCTACTTGATCGCTTCGTTGGAATTAAGTATGCATCTGGCAGGATAAATCGAGAAAGAGAGAGAGAGAGAGAGAGAGAAAAAGAGAGAAAGAATATAAAGTCTCTACCGACATGACAGAAGCTAATTGCAAATCTCGTTATGAAAATCATTAAAAGTTTTCGAAAAACTGTCTTACTTTTAAGTAACATATCAATCTTCTTTAACTAATATTAATTACATAAAATATTTCGATATTTTTATAAAAATTTTTCTACCAATAAGACAAAGATAAACTTTCATTAAAATTAAATACGTAGGTAATAAATGAAAAAAAAAAAAAAACAAAAAAAGATATATAAATCATTCGTAGTAAATAAATATAGATAAAAACAGAATAAACGAACGTGAACGAAAATGGGACTTGTGAGATTACCTACAAATCCTTCGACATTCTTGATTTTTAGGATAAACTGAGTCTAACGTTAGCTCGTGCTAAACACGTTTGTTCTAATTGTTTTCCAAAGTATATGTCTACGACATAGTCCCGATAGGGTGAATCTCGTAATCCGATTCTAACGCGTTAGATACACGTTACATATATCTATATATATATACATACATATATATATATATATATATATATATATACGTAACGTGTATCTAACGCGTTAGAATCCGATATATATATATATATATATATATATATATATATATATATATATATATATATATGTATATATAGATATAAATCCGAATAACAAAAATAAAGTCGGATGTATATGTATGTGTATGTATATATATATATATATATCCAAAAATTTTATACACAAACGTATATCTGTGTAGTCCCATAAGGGAACGTACACGAAAATTTCACTTCTGGTTGTAAAATGCAAGCGGCACGCGTGTACTGGGACAATGCCAAACCAATTCAACTGCAATAATATTTACATAAACTGCTTTCATTCGTTACGTCCTATAAATCAACATTGCGAGAGACGCCGTAGGTACTCTATTTCTTTTATGAAAATCATAACGATTTATACAGAATTGTATTGTTCTCTTGCGATATTCCAATACAAAATAATAATTTTCAAACGAAATTCGTTCGATTTAACTCGAACGAAAAACGTCGAAGTGAACACGCGTTAGTGTCCTGACATATTTGTAAACACCGTAGATTGAGTATAAACACAGAGCAAAAACGTTCTGGACGTATTATCGATGAATACGTCGAGCGAAAAGCATTCTGGTTTTAAATACTGAAGACTCGCGAATGAGCGAGGAACTGATAGAGCATACTTTCCCAGTGATTTGCTGCTTTCATCGGCTTTTTCGTCATTCTTTCTTTTTTTTCTCTCTCCCTCTTTCTCTATCTATCTTTTTATCTGTAGGACGATTTAAAAAAAGAAAAAAAAAGGGAGATCAGAAAAGAAGTGGCCAATAAATTATAGATTTATACGAGTTCGAGTAAGAATCAACCTTGATGGATATAAATAAACGTAGAAGCTAATTTATACGAGGGAGTTTATTTGCATACCGTAGTAGAGTATATACATATTACACAATATACTCTATTCTTGTAGTTATAAGTCCGAGTCGCAAAATTGACTTATCTCGTTGGCATTCTAGCGTATTGTCATCTCAACGTATTTACCAACGCGTAGAAGAAATTTGAAGTTTATTCGTGTGAAATAAAGTGAGTAATAAAATATTTGCTATCGTAAATACGAAAGAAATTTTCTAATATTTTCATTGACCTGTGTAGACGAGTTTATATGCTTATTATATATTTCCGTGGGACATGTAAATATGTAGTAACCATTTATAATTGTTTGGAGTCTCTTCTTTCAGATCGGACTGTATAGATTTATGTGTATCGAGTCGGAATAATGCCAACGAATTTTTGCGAAACTATTTTTCGTACGGGTGGGTGGGTCACGCGAAAAGTAAAATTTTCGCTACCTATCGAAGAATAAAATCTAGAACGATAGAAATCTCTCTAACGTGGTGATTTTCTCGCTGACATTCCTACTTTCGAAAGTTTTAAACATAAATGACATTCCCGTTGAAAGTCGGCTTTCGTGTTTCTTGCTTAATGTTTTTCACGAAACGCGATTTGGTGACACGTTAACTAGGTAAGTAAAAATGATGTACATATATGTGTACAACTACAACCGTACTCGTTCTTATTATCGCTCGAACGATTTCTTCATATAATTTGGTCGATTTGAAATATCTTCAATTCGAAAGAGAACGTATTCGAATTTTTGCTGAGTAAAGCATCGTCAGTTACTTTCGTATATTGTCAGACAGCACTTCTGTCAATAACGCTGACTGCTCCGACAGCAGTTCCTATTAGAAACTCACTCTCACGTTTTCTCTTTGATTTCTGTGAAAAGGATGAACACAATCGCGATTGGTCTGTGGTAAGGGATAAATCGAAGAAGACCCCTACACTTTCGGTCTTCCACTCTAGCGTTAGGAAATCGCATCTCGAAATATTTAAAGTAAAACACCGGCAAATCCAATTCTGCGACGACCCTTTGCCAGCCTTACTCGCTTTTTCTTCTTTCTCTCGACTTTTTAAAGATCAAAGCGTCCGGAATTAAGTATTTAACAAAAGTCGCAAAGAGACTTCGAAAGAACGAGCAAACTCAGATGACCTGATAAAAGCTAATAAGATTCAATCGGATTTCGCGGTTTCTGGGGCTCTTCTTTCCGCGTTTTTTTTTTTTTGTTCATTTGCTTTTTCTCTCCTTCTCTTTTTTCTTTAAATCCAGCGAGATCTTTAAAGACGATTATTAATCCTCGACATTTATTACGCGAACGAACGTACGAAAATCGAGCGAGAGATGCCGTTTAGTCGTAGCCGTGTGAACCGCGCTTCAACAGGTGCCAGATATCAAATTCAACCAGAGAGCACCTTACGGAGTACAATTAAAGGGGTCTTTAAGGCAGTCTTGAAATTACCTCTGATCGAGCAATTTTTCTGTTTTTTTTTTTTATATATATATATACATATACATACTCATATATATATATATATATATATACGTATAAATTTTTTATCGTTTTAATTATAAAATGTTTCAAACAGTCAGGATCGTTCCTAATCATTTATAATTACGTCTTAAATAAGTCAAAGATAAAATTAGTGAAGCTGATTTAGAGGATTAGAAGAAATCGCGAATTGAATCGTAATTTACGTCCTACGGGAATGATGAGAGAGAAAAGAGAAAAAAGCAAGAAAGAAAAAAGTAAAAAAAAAAAAAAACAAATAAGAAAGAATAAAGAAAAGAAAGAAAGAATAAAAAGAAATCAATATTCTGAGGTAGAATCTAGACCGGCCTGAGGCATAATGGTAGATGTAATCGTGCCATAATCTCCGAGCAATCCGGAACTGACATGTGTACAAAAGGAGGCAGTAAAGAGCACCGAGAAGAACGAGATAGATATCATCTCTTTGAAAAGAGATCTTCCGTGGAGTTATCACGAACGATTTTTGTCACGTCCAGATCGGTTTGGTTTAGTTTGAGGGAAACTTTAACCGGGCGAATAGTCGAAGTCTTCGAACGAGACAATTTGTCAGAATGAGAGCGCGAGACAAAGATACATATCGAACGTCTCTTCACCTCCATTCGTTCGAGAATACTTGAGGTTTCTCCTTTGTCCGACTCCCTATTGACATCGGCCTGCTTTTGCTGATGAGACGAGACGTATCCCAAATGCGCGATCGCTGCACAAAAGGGCCCATCGAAGAAATTTTTCTATGTATTTATATATATATATATATATATATATATATATATATATATATATATATATATATACATACATACATATATTTATAACATATATTTGCATACATACATACAGAAGTAGATATCAACATTTTCCATCTATCTCCGACGAGTTTAAAGACCTTTCAAAAAAATTGACGAGCGAAATGATGAAAAGAATAAAAATATAAAATATCGAGAGTCCCTGATGAAAGTAGGACACGTGCCTTCTCAATGGGAGAAGGACGAATGAGAATGCGTTTAGATCGAGAGATAGGATAGCAAAGAGAGACCACCACTATCGTTAGAAAACGCAAAACCGTCGATAAGTCTATCTCGGAGCCGACGTTGAACGGAAAGAAAACGTCGATTGCGAGAAATGGAAATATTCATTGAGACGTGTTCGTACTTGGAAATATCTCTCTCTTCCTTTCTTTCACTTTTCTTCGTATAGTTCCTTACGTTATTTTGTTTTAACTTCTACGTATTATTTTATTCACTGTGGATGAGAAGAAACAAATAAGAAACAGGGGGAAAGAGAGAGAGAGAGAGAGAGAGAGAGAGAAATCAAATAAATACATTTAATCAATGAACTGAATTTTCGATTGCATTAAAATGGACCAATAATTATATTTATTAAAGTGTATCATAACTAAATGTACAAAGTAATATAATTATATGAATCATATCAATATAATTTTAATTAAACATTAACAAAATTAGTAAATATCATTGGAGAATAATATTTAACAAGATCGCGCTAAATTAATTATATTCTGTTGTAATATATTTCAGAACGATAGAGATAATTTGCCTTCTCTATCTTTCATCTTTGTTCCTCTTATCAAAGAGGAAATCCATGGAGAGGAAAAGATCATGCGGGCGGAATACACAGACACGTACACACAAACATCCTTTGGTTTCCTTCTGTTGGTCAAAGAAACTACAATGAACAGTATCTTCCTCTGCATCATTTATAATAATAAAACTTTTCACGATCGTTAGAACGAGTAATACAAACTTGTGTATATATACGCGAGTATATTACGTTAGACGATTAAAATTGAATAAAAGCAAATGAAAAAAAAAAAAAAAAAGAAAAATAAAATAAAATTCGTCTCGAAGCTTCAAGGAAATTTCAGGAGAAATGAAAATTTGTAATAGGGTTGAAGGTCAAAAGGTCGTAATTCAACATTGTAATCAAGTTATGTGCGCAGTTGAGCAATGATTCCAAATGTTGAAAGATTTCAAAGGAGATTCATTTTTTCTTTTTTTTTTTTTTCTTTTTTTTTTAATTTTCACACGATTCCCGTATAAATACTTCGAACGGGGGTCGAATAGACGGGACGACGAGAGCTTTTACTCGTATAATGATCGTATGAACAAGTTACGCTTTAGATGAAAAAAAAGAGAGAGAGAGAGAGAGAGAGAGAGAGAGAGAGAAACGAGAGTAACACGAAGTAACGCAAGTAACACGAATGCTAACGTTGTTTAAAATCATTCGTGGTTTTTCACGTCACGTGTTAACGTGCAACGCGAGAGACGAATCGTTAAAACGGTCCCATGACGCGTAATTAAGCGATTTTTCAACGATTGTGGTTAACACGCGTTGAACATCGTTTTACTTCGTTAACATGCGAAAATTCGAAGCTACGAGCTTTCATTTATCTTTTTTTCCTTCACTTACATTTTTTTTGTTGTTGTTTTCATTTTTCTTTTATCTTTTTTTTTTTTTCTTTTTTTTTTTTTTTACTTTCTTTTAATATCAACTGATAAATAAATCGAGGTCAGAGGATAACTCTGTGAAACGTACAGGCACGTGTACGGTAGTAGAATCGTTGGCGAAGGTGAAATTGCTGCGAAAGAAACGGAGCGAAATGGATGAGATTTCTTTTTTCAATTTTTTCTTCTTTTTGTTTTCCATAGAATCGACAAGAAATTCCACGGTTGAAGAACGAAGCAGAGTTAAGAACTTCTCCTTCATTTTTTTTTTCTTTTCCCTTTTTATTATTTGAATAGCGAGTAATAAATAATGAATCGTACAAGTGATTGTTTGAAAGGATATATGACTTCAGAGAAGACGATGATAATTTATTTGCAATAATTATTTATTTGTAATAATTATCCGCACAATATTCTTAACATTTATAATATTTTACGGCGAATAACTTTTTCTTTAAATAAATTTGTAATAACAAGATCAGTTCAGAAGTTACGTAGAAAAAGTATTTGAAAAAAAAAAAGAAGAAGAAAGAAAGAAATGAAAGAATAAAGAAACCAAGTGTTTGTTCGTCGGTATAGAAGTCGAACGAGGTAACTCGATGATTAATTTTTCCCCGTTGAAATGTTTTTCAAAACCAATTTTACTCTTTCAATTAAATTTTTGTTTTGTTTCTATTCGACCAGCAAACGTCGTACAATAAATGCTTTTTTATTTACGAGATACGAGATACTTTTGTTTTTATTTTTGTTTTGTTCAAAAGTAAAAGTGATGTTACTTCGATACAAAATGTGATATAATTTGATCGAATTACATGATATGTTTTATGCAACACTTTATTTCACAATCGTTCGTATTAGTTGTAGAGAGTTAATATACACGACGAACAGTACGACTATAGTTCTCAAGGTAAACATTTAATTATGTTTACTTCATCTTCTCTCGGTTCCAATTGCGTAGGTAGATATCAGCTGACATTTCGTTCTCTAACATTTAGTATCATAATTAACGTACATTCCTATTTAATTGATCTATCATCCGTCACTCCGATTCTATACTCTCATGGTATTCGCCAACAGTTACTCCTCTGGCTGTTCCTTGTCAGCGCAGTTAAATCAATTTGCATCGGATCGAGTCAAGTTAATCGAGTTCGACGACCGATCTCAGTATCTCGTTCAAAACATCCGTAACTATTCTCCATTTTTAATGGGAATAAATCGTTAATTACATAATGTATATTCAAACAATGAACATAGATATTTATACAGGTTTCGTTGTGTGATCTGTTAAAAAATCCATATTGTTATCGTGAAACAATATAAAGAAATGATATTCAAAAGGATACAGATAATATCAAATCTGTAAGAAGTCACGTTGGTCCAGGCCCATTTCTTCTTACAAGGAATAATATATATATATATATTTTACACACGGTATACGATTTACGAAAGATTCGAAAAAGCGATAGAAGAAAAGGGATATCGGCATATCTCTATAAAATTCCGAGCATTTTAGCGAATGGGTGGAAAAAGAAAAAGGAACACGTGGAAGACGAAAGTGCAGCAAAGGAGAATAGAAACGCGAACAATCGATGCAAGTGAGATCGAGAGAGTCAGAGAACTGATCGGTCTTCGGTTGAACTGTTGGAGGTAGAAGAGGAAAGAGCAAGAGAGAGAGAGAGAGAGAGAGAGAGAGAGAGAGAGAGAAAGAGAGAGTGAGAGAGAGAAAGGCAACGCTGACACGGTGGCTAGAGTAGGAGTTGACAGGAGTGTCGCGGGGCTGTGCCTCGAGGTGGTATATCGACCCGTGATGTATATAACAATCGAGTTAGACACATACATACGCATAAACACATTCTCATATATAGCCTTACCATCCTTACATTTATTCTATATACGAAATGCATATACCTAAGTATAGGTATATGTAAAGTATGAATGCGAAAGACAGTCTTACGGAATACTCGTAAACCTTCATAAAATCATATTTTTCTCTTTTTAATCCTTTCTCTCACTCTCTCTCTCTCTCTCTCTCTCTCTCTCTCTCTCTCTCTCACTCGTTTCTTCAAATTCGAAAAGTGTCGTCAATTTCTCGGTGTAAATACTTGGACTATTTCGAAGTGAGACATATAATTCCTGCAAATGTAATCTCAAATACATGGTTGGTATATATATTATGTATTTTTATATTATTTTATTTCTTTTATTTCTATTCCATTCGTCCCAAGCGTAAATCCTTCTATAGAATCTATTAGATGGCATGTTCTCGTTGCAAATGTCAATATCTTTTTCTCTCTACAACACCGTGCCAGAGAGAAGACTCTACCTAGTTCAACGTTTCTATAAGATACCGTATCTCTATCTCTATTTATATCTATCTTTCTTTCTCTCTCTCTCTTTCTCTCTCTCTCTCTCTATATATATATATATATATATCTTTCGGCTATATAGTGAAAATATCGTTCTAACCGAAATAGATATTGTTAAGAGCTCTTCTATCACGAAATAAAACGTCTGACGAGTCTATTACGATATTAAATCTATTAATCGGAAATAGTACTATCTAATCAATTAATTTTTAATTAGTTCCTAATGACCAATTAGAATCAATTTTTCGATTGATATGTGACATAAATACCGACGAATGAGTGTTTCATTTTTAATCAAGTCGCGCAAACAACATCATAATTATTAGAAATTGAAAGAGTATTTTATACAATAAAAATTTGTTAAACAATTTTTATTATTAGGAAAAATATCAATAAGAACATATATATATATATATATATATATATTTCAACACATATTTGAACTTGTATTATACTATTTTACGTAATTTACTTTATTATACTCTTCACTAATGTATTCTTTAAATCGCGATATCATCAAAATTTCAACGAAATTAAACGAATCCGAAGCAATGTAATATATCCAATTACTCTCGAAAAGAAGTGTTAATATTAAATGTCGAGCGTGTAAAACGATAGAAAGATAGGAGGCGTTATTTCATGTTACACACGTTCGTACTCGTGAGTTCGTACATTTATCAAAGATATGGTCTGGGATATCTCTCTCTCTCTCTCTCTCTCTCTCTCTCTCTCTCTCTCTCTCTCTCTTTCCCTTTCTCCATATCTTTCTAAGGAAGGATCAACCTTTTCTCGACGTTTTTTTTTTTCACGTAAGTAAGTCGGTCTCGAGATTAGTTTAAAATCCTGAATACATCTCTCTCGCGGTAAGAATTTAGTTCGACGTTTTATTACGTAGGTATGATGGTATGTACGTTCGTAAATACATAAGTACGACACAATGACGTAGAAGAAGGAGAAAAAGGAAAAAAAAAAAAATCCTCCTCGGTAGGAGGATGAAATCCGTATTCTCACGAGATCAATTCGATACGGGGAACGCGACATTATTATCAAAGTAACATTATCAAAACTATGGCAGAAAGCTTCAACGGATAATTATCATTACCAAGAGTCGGAGGAATCTAGGTCGGTGAATATCATCATGCGATCGGTGTATAACGATCGAACGATAAACGTGAAAAACGCAGATCGATCAGAAACTTTCTCTAAAGCGATTCTCTCTGGCTATGTCCCTGCGAGATACGGCTCTTATAGTGGATATTACACATATACTCGTACGATAGTTAGACATCTATGAGCACCTAATTTCAAAATTAAGCTAGGCGACAAGCTACGTCGATGGGAAACGTCGGAAAATGAGAGAGAGATAGAGAGAGAGAGAGAGAGAGATTACATTCGTGCATGACATTTCTGATTAATACTCCACGTTGTTTAATAGCAAAGGAATATACTAATTCCTCCTATGGTATTTCTAAATGGAATATTTAAACGAAGACATTGTAAATCAGACAGGATGGACCTTGACAGTTCACTTATTTCTTTCCCTTTCTAAAACTTCGTCTAAATACGACTACGTTCATTGACGATACAAAAAAAAAAAAAAAAAAAAATATGCAGAAAGTAAAAAAGATAAGTAAAAATAAAAAAAAAATAAAAAAGAACGAAGTAATACCACTTACCCTTTGGAAATAGCTTCTCGTGACATATCGCATAATTAATTCGGTTCTACCCACCTTGTAAAATAACGTTAATGGGGGTCTTCTTTGGCTTAAACTCGACGATGAAAACGCTTCTCTTCGAAGGAAACTGAAGTGGGTGATAAAAGGGGAAAAAAAGAAAATGGAAAAAAGAAAAAAGGTAAGCGCGCGGTTAAATAGTAACTGCGTCTGGGGGTTTTTAACTTTTTATCGTAGAACATTATAACGTATCAAGGATGATGGAGGCAAACTAGTGAATATGGAATTGGAACGAGCCTGCTAGCTAGCCGTGGTATGCATACAACATTCCCAACGTTTTAATGTAATATTATTTCATGTTATACGGTAATACAAATGAATATTATTATTCCCACTCGTTGGCCTATATATGTATCAGATTACGGATATTGGAGATTCCGCAGATCGTTGGCGAGCTCGCAAATGCCGAGTAATACCAAAGGATATTTATTATTCTGCCTGCGTGCTCCTCGCATCTTTCTTTATTTTTTAAATAAAATATTATCGCGGTTTCTATTTGTATGTGTAGGGTTGACGATGCATCGACATCACGGATAGCAATTACTCATACAGGGTGAACCGTGTAACGTAGATCATGGCAAATTGCGTGTAAAAAAAATTTTTTTCTTTGAAAAAATTTCCTTATATATATATATATATATATATATATATATATATATATTTATTTATTTATTTATTTGGTCAGTTATTTATTTATTTGGTCAGTTATTTATTTATTTGTATACGTAGGAGTTGCGAACTAATCGTATCACACATTTGATCTAAATCCTTTTTATTTTAATCGGATTTATTATAATTATAAATTCATTTAAAATGATCAAAAATTAGACGATGGCTCACCCGGTACATACACGACAAATCGTTAATATCCTCTCATGCATTTCTCCCCACCTTTTTGATGATAACGACTCCTCGTACTAGGCGAAGTAAAAATGCAAACGCAATAAACAATAATTTATCATCGCGTGAGGTACCGGTGTGCAGCAAGCTCGTAATCATTCGAGCTCGTAATCATTCGAGCTCGTAATCATTTCAGCTTACTTGCCGTTAGGAGAATAGTTTGGGAAGAGGAGGTAAAAGGGAAAGAGAGAGGACTTTTATTAAATAGAAACATTGAGGCGTGGGATAAATCTTTGTCACGTATACCGGTCCGCTTCCTGTACGTAATTAAATAAATTCAAAAGGACATTTAAAGAAGTGGAAAGAGGAAAGTAACGAACAAGTAAAAATTAATACCGATGAAATTGAAGGACCTCCCCCCGACAATTTTCTTTTAGACTAGCGACGCGGAAAATTCTCGCGTCCCTTTTTATTTTTCTTCTTCTTCTTCTTCCCTGCCTCCCCCCCCCCGTTTTTTTTGTTCTTTTCATTCTTTTCCTTTCCCTTTTCCTCGTGCAATTTTCCACACGTTATTCCTACACAGTCGCGAGCTCCAACGAAACAATCCGAATTTCGTTTTGTTCCGCACGTTGAAGCCTCGTTACACGTTGTCGAGCATTGTGAAAAAAGAGAGAGAAAAAATATAGAAGGACGAAAGAGAACAAAAAGAAGCGGACAAACGCAAAAGCTTAAAAAAAAAAAAAAAAAAGAAAAAGAAACAATTTTATTTTACGAACGACTGAGAGAAGAAAAATTTTAACAAATGTACGTACCAAGTGTATCCAATCGAACAGGATATATTAATTAGATTATTCTCAAAAAGAAACTCCCTTACTCTTTGAATCCAACTCGCTTTTAGATATATGTACGTACATATAGATACGCTAAAACATTTTGTCAGAATTTTTTCCTTTTTTTTTTTCTTTTTTTTTTCCTTTTTTTTTTTATAGAACTACAGCGGAATGCCCTCGAAAGATATTCGATGGTTAATCACGATCGATGAAGTTCACTCGAGAGTTCTTCTCGTTCGAAAGAGTAGAAAAAAAGAAGAAAATTTACCTCATCGGAGAAAGCATCGTCGTCGACCCAACGAATTCTCTCTCTCTCTCTCTCTCTCTCTCTCTCTCTCTCTCTCTCGCGATAACAGAAAAGTGTTTTTGAGTTATTGCATAGTCGCAAATAATTAGAGTTTAATTAGATGGTAATGCGAGAACAAGGAACGAGTTGCAGCTGTCAGTAAATTATTGGATGCGCCCACGTTCTTAGCGACAAGTACGATCATTCGTTGGCGCGCGCGCACACATACACACACATACAGTCACATACACACAAACATGCACACACACACACACACACGACACACACACAAACACAGGCACACGCACGCACGCACACCACACATACACACTATATATATGTTTTCACACATATGTTATATCTACAAACGTCGCGATATCTTTTTTCTCTCTACAAGTTAATTAAGGTCAAACGTATAGTTTTTCTCATAAACGAAGCGATATACAACATGTGCTCGAATTGTGTCATAATTTATTATATTATCCTTGAAAATCACGTGGAGGACAGTTATTACATTATCGTACAACACACAGGCCCGCTTCGTTTCGTATTTTTTTTTTTTTTTCTTTTTTCAAATAATTAAGTAATCACGCTCATGCGATTTTTTTCTTCGACGCATCAAGCATTCGTTCGTGCCACTTAATAACGAAGGAAATGAAACATGTCTTCGATTTTTTTTTTTTTTTTTTTTTTTTTTTTTTTAACGATGACGACGATTTGATTCGATGGAAATACAAATTATTTGTGAATATCGCTTAAGAAAGAATAATAACAATAATTATTATTAATCGGGCCGCATTATTTTTTATTATTTTTTATTTTACACGAGAAAAAAACCGTGTTCCGACTACCTCGACGACTTTTTTTTTTGGAAAGTATACGATTAGAGAGAGAGAGAGAGAGAGAGAGAGAGAGAGAGAGAGAGAGAGAGAGAGAAAGATAGAGATAGAGGGAGGGATGAGGGGAGAAGAGAAAGAGAGAGATAAAGGAAAAAAAAAGGATACGTTCGGAGATGATCGAGGTCGTTGATATACGGTCGCTGGACAGAAAGTTATTTTTATAATACAGGAATATTTACAGATGCTCTCAATAATAACGTACGTTTTCTTAGTTACAATAGAAACTATCACTTATGACATAGGTATCTTTATTTTCTTCTCTTTTACACGCTTACATTCGTTCTTTCTCTCTCTCTTCCCCTCCCTCCCTCCCGCCCTTCCACTCTTTCTCTCTCTCTCTCTCTCTTTCTATCTCTCTTACACACTTACATTTCAATCGTCGCTATTTCACACGTCCCATATCACTAATATTATCTACCCATCTATCTAACTTCCTATATACTTATTCCCCATAAGGGTCTTAATCGACCTAACAAATAAAGTTGTTGTCCACGCAATAGAGACACACGCGCACACATTCGTCTTATCACTTATCTCATTCGTTCTTACATTCTTATATACGTACAAAAAAAAAAAAAAAAAGAGAGAAGAAAAAAACCTGTGTGTGATATAACGCGAAGCATCATGGCGGTACACACGAGCCTAACCAACTTACAAGAATTAACGTACGATAAGAGAACAATAAAAATATATATATATATATATATATATATATATATATATATATATATAAAGAAAACAAAGAATTAATAACAAAATTAAATTGGTATGATGGATACATTTTCAAGGCCGAAATAAAAAATGGACAAATAATGAATTGAAGAACAACAGCCATCA
>OU426855.1:6150336-6210336 GCA_911387685.1 Dolichovespula media | reverse complement strand
ACGTTCATTCTCTTCCATTTCTTACTTTTTTTTGGGTTTCGATCTGTGGAAATATTATCTCATAGAGAATTATATTATCATACGTCGATCAATGTACCGATCGAGTTTCTTTTTAACAAGCAACTTATCTTACAATCTTCTCTTGTAGGAATCATCCTTACCGACACTCGCCATAAAGAGAAGTTCGCGACGTTTACCGACCGAGCAACAGTTCAAGGACGCAAAAATTGCGAATGTACTTACTTGATATGAACGAGTAGGCATTGATCCATTCATTGAGATATCCGACAACCATACGATCCTCGTCGGGAACCGCGTAGACGACCGTCGTGCAGTTAGACGGTGATACCGTCGTAGGTAGGGCATTACTATTACCACCCCTGTTGCCACCAAATATCGTTCCCGTGGTTACCACGGCCGATAAGGACAAGTCTTTTTCTTTGGTACCTTTTGCCTCTTTACCGACCGAGCCTAATTTGTTCAACGCGTTGTCCACTGTAGTGGCCGAGAAATAAGTGATTATAAAAGGAAAGATAGAGAAAGAGAAAGAGAGAGAGAGAGAGAGAGAAAAAGAAAGAAATAGACAAAGAAAAGGGAGGAAGAAGCTTTCGAGAAATCGTAAGAAAAAGGCATCGAAAAGGTTTAAAAACATACGAAGGAATAACAAAATGGCCATCGTTGATATCGAAGTTTATCCAATGAAACAATTATTTCGCTGGAAGAAGTGACTTATGTACAGAGGAAGCATAAATGCATTATGCAGAAGGATGCATCCGCCACCATTTTCTCCATAGCGTTGATCCAATTTCAAACGAATCGATGGGGGGGGGGAAGGTGTGGGGGTTTACATAGATTCTTTGTTCGAAGATGATAAAAAATTAATAATTAGATCGTACGAGAAAAGTTCGTGTGAAAAAGAGAAAAGGAAAAAGAAAGAAAACGAGGGTTAAAACACAGAAAACTTATTTGTGAATTTTAACGAGAAAAAGTATAGAAGAGTGATCGATGCGTGAAACGTAACATGATTGTGCCATAAAGAAACGGGACAACGTGTAAGGTTTTCACAAAATGACAGTTAGATGAAACTTTAATGCGTTCGGAAGGGAAAAGTGCAATTGTCGGATATGATCAACAATTTTTTGAAGCGTAAATGCTCCTCCAGAAAAGATTAAGGCACATTAAAAAAGACAACGTTCTAGTACAGAGCTTTTTCATAGCGTATTACGAACGAAGAAGATCGCGGTGAAATCTTCTCACGAGAAAAGTACCGTGTTTAAAGTGAATGTAAGTATAATTAGAAATGCAAATTTCTTATGCCACCTAGAAAGGCGAGTGTCGAGTGTTCGCGATTTTAGGGAAACTTTCGAGCTTTTGCACTCTCGTACACACACATATGTACATATATATTCTTATATATACACGTGTGTGTATATATATATATATATATATATATATATATATATATATTCACACCCACCTACGCGTACGGTCGTAAGTTATTTTATTCCGTTGTAAAATAAATTATGAAATAATGTTACATAGTTTAGAATAAATTGACATGTATCGAATAATTCTATTATACGTTTACCACTCCCTAACGTGTCACAGTAAATTACCTTAAAATCATGAACGTGCATGCGCATGCTCAAAATTTCTCCCATCGCTGGCATCGCTGAACGTTGAGTAAGATAAAGTAGTTACGTACATATATACATATACATACGCGATGCATCTAACGCAACGCGTTCGCTTTGCAATCAGCATGCACTCTACAGCCAAACGAGATTACTTATAAAGAAAATTATTATCCTTCGGAGACGAAATATCGAAGCAGTAAAAAATTAAGCTCCCTCCGTACTTTTCTCATGTTGGTCGAAAAGAAAATTCTAATTTTAATCGTCCTTACCATCTTCGAATTTCTTCAAGGAACTGTAACTTTGCCTTTTAAACTATACATTTCATAAACTAAGCGTACTTTAATCAAAGCTTATGTAGATATAACACGGTTATCGGGAATTAATAATTTAATTTATTTATTATTTCCCTCAGTTCTCCGTTTACTTGAAATCTTGACCTCCAAGAAACTTATCTTATCCTTCTTATCTCATCTCATCTCATCTCATCTCATTTCATCTCATCGGAGTACAAGGGATTTCGATTTATTATCGTGAGTTGATACCGAAGAAAAAGAAAGTAAAAGAGTAACGGTACCTTTTCCTATCACCTTTTCAACGAAGTTCAACCTTCAGAAAATCGAGCAAAACGGGGGGAGTGAGTAGTAGGAGTACCACCCGTTAAAGCCCCGTTGCTCGTCCCGACGAAAATTCAAATGCACTTTCGGCCGATTGCGAGCACGAAATCGATGCTTTCTCGAGCTTACGTAGAAGAAGGTGTGAGAGAAGAGAGAGGCGTGAAGGTGATGGGAACGGGGGGGGAGGGAGGGAGGGAGGGAGGGAGGGAAAGAGGGCGAGGGGGAGGGACTAGGACCTCAAAGGACGCATATATCGTCTCTTTTCATAGTGCTCTTGACTTTTGTAGGAGGAAAACGATTACCTTTCGCCTCGGAACGTCGTAAAATTTATCGAGGATCGTTGGTAGACGACAAGCAAACGAATACTGGATCCCTCTTGCGAGATTTAAAAACATTCTCTCTCCTCTAGCTTTCGATCGACATCAGGATACTTTCCTAAGAAAAATCTTATCAGAGAGAGCACGGGGAAACTTTATACACTTTTCGTTTTCGTAGATTTCAAAGTATAAAATGTGAGAGTGAAAAAGGGATGATAGAAAAGAAAGGAGAGAGAGAGAGAGAGAGAGAGAGAGAGAGAGAGAGAGAGAGAGAGAGAGGATAAGAAAGGCACAAAAAAGAGAGAAACAGAGAGACAGAAGAAGAAGAAAAAAAAGAACGGAAGTCTCAGTCTAGTAAAAAATCTTTCGATAGGAACGCTTTAGGGTTATGAGTGGAGCGATTCGATGATTAAATCCGCTTATCTAATCATCCACGAGAGATTATAAGAGGCGCCGTTCGTTCTCTCGTACTCCTTTCTTCTTTTCCTTCCATTTTGCGGACGAAAATATTGGTAAAGTTTTCTCCCGCAAAAGATGAGAAAGAAAGAGAAAGAGGAAATCGAGATCGAAGTTCCTGGAGGATAGTAGCTAGGAAGGGAGGTCACAAAAGCAATGAACGATAACGTGAAGTTTCTCAAGAACATTGCTGGTCGTTGGTAACTTTCTCCTCTCTCTCTCTCTCTCTCTCTATTTCTCTATCTATCTATCTATCTATCTATCTATCTCTCTCATTCTCCGGTCATCCTTTAATTAGCGTTATGACGAAATTCTTCGCCGATAAAGTTTAAGCTCGATCAAGTGGAACGCGTCGAGCGTTTCTGCGACGAGCAGCACGCGAAATCGCTTGGAAACCTGGAAGATTCTCATTCTCGTTCTCATTCTCTCTCTCTCTCTCTCTCTCACACACACACACACACACACACACTCTCGCTCACTATATCTATCTATCTATCTATCTATCTATCTTTATATGTCTCTATCCGGCACACTTTGAGCGTTCGTAATTTTGTTGTAAACTCGTCTACTCGACACCTGTTTCTTCTTCGTATCGTATGCATATCCTTCAAATTTCATTACAGAATGAAAATGAAAAAGAGAGATAGAGAGAGAAAGACAGAGAGAGAGAGAAGAGGAAAGGGAAGGAGAAATATCTGAACGAACGTATCTACATATTTGCATGATTCACCGAAAGGAAAATTTGGTCTATTCGTAATATAGATCACGAATTTTGATCTCCATTGCACACGGCGGTTTGTTTCCAACCGCCATGGTAATACGGCTATCTAATTAAAAGCGTATATACCGGTATCACGTAACTTCCAGTAAGGATAATGATGTAATAGATTGCGACTGTAGGTGCAAACTCATACAGAAAGATAAAGAGAGTGTGAGAGAGAGAGAGAGAATGAATGAGTGATTGTGTGTGTCCGTGTATGTGCGTGAAAGAGAGAGAGAGAGAGAGAGAGAGAGAGAGAGAGAGAGAGAGAGAACAGGAAGCAAGATATTAGGACGATATCTCCTAACTAAGTGAGAATTTATGAGCGGATAATGATGCAATCTCATCTGTTACGAGCAGTTAATTTCAGAAGATGATAATTCGTTGAAGTTTGTGAAAACAAAAAAAAAAAAAAACAAAAAAAAGAACGTTTTTCTAAACCGAACCGAATTAGAATTAGAACGAAAGAATTAATTGAGCAAAAATACTCGATCGTACGTACTTCGTTAGATTTTGATCTCGTCCGAAGGAGTCCACGGCTAGATTATAAGGATTTCGTCAAAGTTCGTCGATTTAAAATTGTCGCGAGGATCGGCTAGTTCGACACTGAAAAGCAATATCCAGCATGTTTTCGAACCTTATCCAATTTTACAAGATACCCTTTTGCCTCTTACATCCCCGTCACACATTTTCTTACTATTTCTTTCGTTCGCTCTCTTTTTTCTTTTCTTTTCTTTTTTTTTTTTTTTTTTTTTTCATCCAATTTATACGGGCCAACGAGGAGATGAAAAAACCGGGTGGAAGAAGTGTCGATCCTTTTTATATACATGCACCATTTCTCCTCCGTGCTCTTCTTTCTTTCTTTCACTTTCATCTTCACCCCCCCTTCCCTTTTTTTCTTTCTCTTTCTTTTTTCCTCTTTCATTTCTTTCTTCCTTCCTTCCTTTCTATCTTTCTTTTTTTCTTTCTTTCTTTCTTTCTTTCTAGTTTGATTGCATTTACACGTGATCGGAGTTTCTTTACCCGAGGCCGAAACTCGAGGAGGACGCCAAAAAAAGAAGAATATTCCGTGCATGGGAAAACAATCATCTCGTTCTCTATTTCTTCTAACATTTCACTTTCTCATATTTCAAACCGTTTCCTTTTGACGTTCTTCTTGAAAATTTTATAAGATAGGCTTCTCGTTCGAACGTTTTATCGATCGTATAGAGGACGATATATTTATCTTATTGATTTTAAGAGAAGTAAGTAAGTATTTTTTAGGTATTTATACTTACTACCTATAACAATGGAAATGTATCTAAATAATATTGTTATTAACGTATTTCCGGTGATTAATCTCCGAGCAAGAAATCTGGAAGAATTTAAATGGGATCCACTAAAGAGGTAACGCGTAAAACACCGACAACGTTTTACGATGCTCGATTACTCGGGGATTTTAAGACCGCCCCGGCAGACATACGATCGTAATTCTTTAGATCTTTTATTCTTATTTCGCTTAAATCGTTCCTTTTGATCTAAGCCTTACGATCATCTTAAATATAAACGATAACTTTTCCTTTCCTTTTCATTATTTTTAATTATCTGTGATGCATTTCGTGATAAAAGAAGAAGAAGAAGAAGAAGAAGAAGAAGAAAAAGAAGAGGAAGAAGAAAAAAAGAAAGAACTTACGAAAAGGGAAAAATAAATAAAGGATTCTTTTTTTCTCCTCGACGTTAATTATGTAACAAAACTAAAGTTCACAAAAGTTTAATTGCACGATATAACTTCTCTTCTTCTGAGGAAACAAACAATAAATTTAGTTAATGCAGGATCAAATGTTCGTAACAGAGAGAAAGATAGAGAGAGAGAGAGAGAGAGAGAGAGAGAGAGAGAGAGAGAGAGATAACAACGGATACCACCACGTTAGTTTCTACGAAATTATTTTCTAAGAAACTTCGAAACGAATTCTAAGTAGCGTTTACGAATCCAGCCCCTTCGAAGTTTCTCGTACCATGACAAAGGAGGCCGTTTCGTACCAACGTACAAACGTACGTTGCATTATGCACAGGCCTCTGATAAACTCATTAAAGGCAGAAATGCGTTTAACCGGTAGCTGGCATATAGCACCGCGAAATTCGAACGATGGAAACTCGAAGAGTTGTACCTTCTAGTCCAACTCTTGCTCCTTCCCCCCCTTCCCCCTCACCCCTTCTCCGCCCACTACCACTCTGTATTTCTGTTGCTCTGCGTTTGATCTCCGTCAAAGAAGGAAACACCTCAGTGAATTCCGAGTTTCTCAAGAAGACGATATCTAATTATTCGGTTCGTAGAAAGTACTACAACCATCCACCTTCATAATCAGTTTCCACCCTTATCACGTATATCGTTCTAACTTTCTTAAAACTCTAATCACGACAAAGGAGAGAGAGAAAAAAAAAAGCAAGATTTATAAAATCCTTTAAAAATCCTTCACAATTGAAAGCACTTTTCATTCTGTATTGAAATACATGCGTTTATGATGGGACGATCAATTAATCATTATCTCTATTAATAACTCGTTAATGTATATTCGACCTTACGATAATTTCATATATTTATAATTACGAATTAACAAAAACAACAACAACGCGTA
Source organism: Dolichovespula media (assembly GCA_911387685.1). Lineage (NCBI taxonomy): Eukaryota > Metazoa > Arthropoda > Insecta > Hymenoptera > Vespidae > Dolichovespula > Dolichovespula media. The sequence goes on along the minus strand of OU426855.1, from coordinate 6,203,937 downwards.
AATGGTGATATAGAATAATCGTCCAGTTAACAAGCGATTAATCGAGGTCCCATCGCAATTATAACTTTACGATTCATGCGAGCACGGTGGCCAATTGCTAGACAACTAACGATAATCAAAAATAAATCCACACTTTACCGTCGCATGCACTGAAGTAGAAAGATAGAAGAGAGAGGGAGAAAGAGGGTTAGGAAGAGGAGAGAGGAGAGGGGAAGATATGAAAAAGAAAAGAAGAAAAAAGAACAATGGAGAAGAGAAGAGAAAAGCAAAAAAACGTTACAGTACCATCACCAACAACCCATCCAATAAAATTTGTTGGCTCGATGAAAGAAAAATGGTGAGAGAGAGAGAGAGAGAGAGAGAGAGGAGGGAGAGAGGGAGAGAAAATTAGAAACACGGATTCACGATAAATTTGTCGTTAGTATTCAAGTAATGAAGAGACGAGCAGGTATTTTGTTTTTCTTTATATTTCTCATTTATTATTATTATTATTATTATTTTTTTTTTCTATTAATTATCTTTTCATTCTACTACTAGCGTCTTCATCGGCGAGGAGAATGAAATAAATAATAAAAACGACGGAGATTACCCAACATCGAGTAAGAAGGAAAAGAGAAGAAATAGAAAATGGAAGCTTACCGTCGTTGTTGGTCCTTGCACGTGGTGGCGATGAACTGACCGTCGGGAAATTTCGCGAAACGTTGTCCCTTGGCTGAGGCTGTGGTCCTTCGAGATTTGGACTTGGACTGAATTCGGCTCTGAAATCGACTCTGTCGAAACCTTCGTCGATCCTATGCGTTAGATTCATCTCGTCCGATTCTAGATCGCCCTGATACTGCTCCCTCAAGACCGAACGTGGTACTTTGAAAATGAAAAAACGATATCAATGCACGTACGACGACGTAAGACGTTAATGAATTACGATGGAAAAGAAAAAAAAAAAAAAGAAAAAAAGAAAGAAAAATATAAAAGAAGGGGAGGGGGAAAGGACTGGTAAAAATTATTTTTCGACTACGAAGATACGGCACCGGGTATAAAATAACATTCATTTTAGTAACACGCAGATACGCGTCCTACATTCTTTTTAAAAGCCCTGCCACCATTTCTATCGCGTTTCACACATAACACGAATATGACGGTTCTATTTAAAAATAAAATTTTTATGGAAAATAAAAAGACGAAAAAAAAAAAAAATAAACAAATAAATAAAAGTAAAAGACAAAACAGGAAAGATAAAATGTCACGATGGTAGTAGACTACCAGACAGCAGATACAATTTAATTTCTTTCCTACGGTTTAAGTGCAGTCGACAAATTTCGACGAAAGTTCTGGCGAAATTTTCGTAAAAGCAAGTGCCGCTTGTCGACTTAACGCATACCAAAACCGTTTTTCGAGAAATATATGATATATCCCCGTAGGCAAACCATGTTGGAATTTCAAATAGCTTGCTATCGTTTTCAAAGGAAACATTATATACCATGCGTGACAGGTGAAACATAGTCTCGCTATTAACGCTTATTATTGTTATTATTAATTAACATTGACTTGCGCCTCAGAGATATGAGACTAGACTAGTTCGTAAATGTGAGAGTCTCTCCTCTAGACAGCTTTGGTTTGTTCTATATCCATACTAGCTTCTAATCCAAAGCACTGTTGCTGGTTGACGCATTGTAACTTATGCTCCTGAATAACACGACATAGGCTGAAACTATTGTTTCTCACTCTCTTTCTCCCCTCCCCTCCCTCTCTCTATCTCCGTGTGTGTGTATGCGTGGGTATGTAAAAGGTATATTAAATACCTTATATATAAGAGAATGAACGAACGTGCAAGTATATATTATACACATTTAGATAAACGTACTCCGGTGAATCACTTTACGAATTTACCTATTAGTAGTTAGGCCTACGCACGCTTTAATTACTGCTTTTGTGCGTAAATTGGTACATTGGAAGAAATACTTTAACGCAAAGATATGCGTGCACATACGTATATCCATTTGACACGAACTTATAGGCATAGCGTTGTAATTGAAGTTAAATACACGTCAATTAGCGTAATGTCGGTAATACGTATTTCATATCGGCCCGAATAGTAAATTTATGTTAAAAGGATATCTCTGCCTTTCTCTGCTCGATGGCTTTTGCGATATTACGTGGTAATACTCATTGAAATAAATTTACTATCTACTTAGTGAAGGTATTTCTGTTATATAGTGTAATATCATGGGAGTGCTCTGTAATTCCTGATTACACAGAGCGATTCGATAATTTTATTATAAAGGATTAGTTGAAAATCTATCGACAACGTATTATGTATACGTTGCTACTTCCCTAGATTAAGTTTTATGAAAATGTTTACCGAACAAAGAACCGATTATCCGCTATTTCCAATGGGAGTCGAACATTCACATCGTCACGACGAAAACGTTCATCGAGAAAACCATCATTCATTTATGCCTATTGAGATTTAAACATTTATATCGTAATGATACCAACCAAAGCGGATCGACACATCATCAGATAGAAGTTCATCGATTAGAGGTAAAATTATGAAAATTTATAAGAGTATTATTTAAGTCAAGGGTGGGCAACTTTTTATTCGCTGCGAGAACCACACGATCCTCGCTATCAGTCAATTCATTTCCCCATTATTTCAGTTTACTAGCGATCACTCTAATTTATTATTCAAAATATACAGGAAGAAAAATCATAGAAGGCACGGGGCATGGTTGTGTCAAATAATAGGAGTAACCTCTTCCTACTCTCCAAGAACAAGGGTCCAACAAGCAGAAGAAAAAGCCACATGCGACCCGCAGAACGCCAGTTGCCACACCAGATTTAAGTGACATTTAATGTACATAGCTTTAGATATAATAATTTACATAGATAAAGTATAATACAGTATTACATAGGTTATGGAATTTAATGTTGTTTGGGTTGTATAATTAGCATTAAGCTTATTAGCATATATTATCTGTATGTATTATAAGAATATAATATAATTTAAAGAAGATAAATTTACATAAATTTTGTAAGATACAATATATATTTTAATTGAAATAATCAATAAATATTAATGAAACGAATATTATCCGTTTATTTAATAATTAGCACAAATTCGATTGCCATCTTAATTTTTTATACCAACATCCAAAAATCGTGCAAAATCCCGATAAGTTATATTCTCCTATTCAAAAATTCAAATTACCGAGGGCCTGGAAAATTTTTTTTTCAAATTTGTATTTTTATCAGTATAACAATGCACGCAGTGGTGCCACCTCCTGGTAGATTATATTCTCCTATTCAAAAATTTAAATCACGGAAAGTGGGCTAGATTTTCCCTTTAATCGGGATTTTTATTAGGATCACGTGATGCACAAAGATGTGGCACGCGAAATCGTGCCACTTTCTAGTATCGTATATTTTCCCTTTAGAAATTCCAATTTCTGGAAAACCAAATTTATCTCGCAAATCGGTGCTTGTACCAAGATCATATGAAGCGTAAAGAGGCGGTACGATTTTGCTTATTAGGTAAAGATCAGGAAAAATGAAAGTCTCAAGAAAGTTTTAATTATAGATACACATTTTTAAACACACATACACACACACATCACATACTAACATATATATAACATTTATTAATATTATAATCACTAATTACAATACATTAGAAGAATTTTGTTTATTACATAAAATAATTTATGTTCTAACTTTGCACAACATCTTATATCAATAATAATTATTTTATCGTATATTATTACATATAAGATAGCATATATTTTTTTTATCTTCGATGACGATGTTCTCCAATTTCCTGATCCACATTGAGTGACGTTATGTATTGGATTTCTATGTTCTTGATGATCTTCTTGTACTGGCAAACATTAGGAGCATTAATGTATCCAAATGTCTCTTCGGAAGTGTGTACAAGATTGTTACGCTGCAACATAGTAGTAGTGGTGGTAGTGGTAGTAGTATGTTTTGCACGTAACGACGATGCTTCGTGGGTTGATCTTCGATTATATGTGTCTTGCGCTCGAATCCTGACACAGGTTAACCCTGTGTGTAGACGAGATGGATGATGGTCGTCAGGACTGACTACCGGAGATGGTGGCGTCTTCCGATTCGAATAATTAATCGTATTCGAGGAAAATGGCTCCCTACGCCGTTTGAAGTTATTTAGACTGTTTCTGATACGTTCTGGATGAATTCCTGAAGATGTTCGGGTGTTGCTGCGTTGTCGTGAAGTCGTGGTGCTTAAGAAAGAAGCTCGACGAGAGCTCGTTAAGAGAAAGAAAGCTCTCTTCGAAAAGAGTTTGCTCGAGTCGTAGAAAAACAATATCGTCAACGTGTATAGACGAGAAACTGAAATGTTGAAACGAGCGTTTGACAATGTGTCGAGAGGTTAACCAATAAATAACGAGACTTTGGGTGAGTAAGAGTTTTGACACAAAGCGCGCCGAGCGTTCGAAAGTTGACAAATAAGTGTGTAAAACCGATTTGGGATTTACCCTTAAATTGAAAGTTTCCACCAAAAATCTACGGGGGTAGGGGGAAGAGATTTAGGTGAGAGGTGGTACTAAAAATGTACTTCAGTAAGTAAAGTTCCGAAGATCTTCCATCTAATAATGTTTTCGTAAAAGTGCATGTGTCGGTACCGCTCTGGGAATCGGGCATTAACGAAGTTTTTTCCTGGATTACGATGTTTTATGATCGAAACGAGACCTGACCTGACCAACTCTTGAACTTTTTTTTACATAATTATTACAGAGTCTCAGTCCTTCGTACGTTCGAGAATATTTACCGAGAATTATTAAATTGCTTCAAGATTTGTAAAACGGCCAGTTAAACTAATTGCATCGTGACAAAGATATTGTATGGGTTTTGAGATAAAAAGCAATCTCTCATCTCCTTTGTATTTTGATATTCATAAGCATATGTTGATTAATCCTTTTGACATATACACAGTTTTACTTCACATTTTTATGCAAATTCCATCGGATATATTCGTTCTATTTCGCTTTGAAACGTTGACCGAAGATTTAATCCTGTGAAATTAAATTGTTAACAAAGGAGATATAGATTTCCTATATGAATGTAAAAAGTATACTTAATAGAACTGGGACATTTCAAATTCCAGAGTGAAGCGCTTATTGTTCAGTTTATAGGCCGTTGTCGTTAACTTAATTAGGTCAAACCTAATAACGACACGAAGCAACAATCTCCTATTCTTGTCATCCCGTACGAATATTCTCCTATGGTTCGATCGGTGAAGCTAGGTTAGAATCTACGGTCATTCACGTTAATTACGAGAACGTCCGATTTACAGCTGGCACGTGTGGCTTTCAACCCTTCGATCCTTATCCGTTAGATTCGTGAACCCATATTAACGGATTCCCACGAAATTGGTATCACAAAATGCGTTTCTACCTCCCTTCCATAAACTGGTTCTGATCGTTCTACCTATCCGATACTATCCGATAAGAAAGTGCGATCGCGTACTGTGTGACCAAGCAACGTATGTACGTTATCGTAGCACGACATAATTACAACGATAGGATCATTCGCGATGAGAAAGATGTAGATAATAATATCGTGTACAATGAACGTCTATAATCAACAAATTTTGTTTGGCATTAACAGGCTATACTTTATCAATGAAAGATAAAACTTATAATACCCGAAAAAAGATATTCTATGATTTTTTACGTGGAAAACGCACAGAGAATGAGAGAGATAGAGATAGATAGAGATAGAGAGAGAGAGAGAGAGAGAGAGAGAGAGAGAGAGAAAGAGAAAGATGAAGTTGCTAGCACCTAACAGGCAGTAAAATAACACGTCCAACTTTCCGAATATGTTATACAAATTTAAATGTTAGAAAGTCATTTGCCTTACTATCTGGCACATCGTAAGTGAAATGATATGTCTTTATGAGCCAAAACGATGAAACTTATTTCGTAGACAGGATAGATCAACATTTTCCGAGGCGTAGAATCGAGAGCTTGGCAATAAACAGTAATAAAGCCTTCAATGGTCTCGGCTATGGAGACTGCCGGTAGAACGTTGCTACGAAAAGGGTATGAGGGTTATAATAATTGTTCCCAGAAGTCCCATAAGTGTGTTTGCGCACGCGAGATATTGTGGTAACGGACTTTGCCAAGACTAGATCTATCGTTCTGGAACAAACTCGTCCTCTTTCTCACCTATTACGATACACATCAAGTTATTTCCTCTAATGACATCTTTAACACGCTATGGTCCAATTTTCTTCCCGGTAGGATTTGTCGTTCCCCAGGTAAGTGTCTTCTTACATTACGTCAGAAGCACTACGTTAAAGTCTTTTTCTTTCTCTCTTTTTTTTTTTTCCCCCTCCCCAAAGGATTAAATTTCTCTCCGTATAACGTAGAATTTTTCTACTCACCTCTCTTTAATATTCATTCGCTTTACTAAAAAGAGTTATATAAATATATCGGAAAAAGTTTAACGATCGTCCGTCCATTTCGAATCGTTTCGAATCGATTTTTTATTTATATCAAATCGATCGAAAGAGAGAAAAAAATATAATAATAATAATAATAATAATAATAATAATAATAATAATAATAATAATAATAATAATAATTTGAAAGAGCTATACTTCCATATTATTTCTTGTTGAGTTACGACAAATTTCTCGAATCTAACGAAGTTTAACGGGATCCTGAATAAAAGAGAAAGAGAGATAGAGATAGACAGATAGATAGATAGATAGATAGATAGATAGGTAGATAGACAGAGAGAGAGAGAGAGAGGAGAAAACAAAAGGGAACTCTCGCGGCTGCGACTGTCGGACTGTCTGGACGCAAAAGTGATTAATGGAGAACGATGAATAGCGCGGGTAACGATTCGAATGCCCCCGGTGAGTTCGCGAAAGTGCGCCTCAGGAAGAATCGGGGCAACTTCAAAATCAACTGCGGTTATTAATTACGTGCTTCGGGCAATGCCGTCAACGTCGTTACGACGAAAGGAACAGAAGGTTGATCGACGTGACGACGTATATCTCGGAAAATCTGACCGCGTGTATCGTTTAACGGAAAACAATTAGCCATTACTATGTTGACCGAGAGAGAATCAACGGTATTAAAAAAGATACATACGATCCCACCATACTAAGTTAATCCGAATTATTATTAATAATAAACAAAAAAAAAAAAAAAAAACAACGATTTTCTCCAAACTACTTTTCATCTTAAACTATTTTTCTTTCCATTTTGAAAACGAACGAGAGAAAAAGAAAATCCACGCTCGATCGGGAAATCCTTACGGTCATAAAAGAAAAAAAAAAAAAAGAAAAAACCATTCGAGACAATTAAGAGAAGGAAAAGATTGCTTGTAAGAAAGGCAAGATTAGTTGAGCCGGGGGAAAAAGAAAAAAAAAAAAAAAAGAGAGAAAAGAAAACAGAAACGGGGGGAAAAAGAAGAAAGTAACTAACTTTTGAATGGGAACGTGCCTCTCAAGTGCAAGCGAGTTAGAAAGCAAAATGTCCGGGCTTATGTGTCGATGCGGAATAAAAACACTTTCGCAGTCGTCAAAGAGTGCCTTCATCTCACTGTGAAGCCGCGTTGCCGCAGCGCTGGTTGCCGAAGAGCGATGAGGAAAAAAGAGGAAAGAGAAGGGAAAAGAAAGAGGAAGGAAGGAAGGAAGGAAGGAAGGAGAGAAAAAAAATAAAAAAAAAAAAATAAGAAAGAAAGAAAGAAAAAAGAAAGGAGAAGAAAGGAAAGGGGGAGAAAGAAGCGAGAGAAAATGAAACGCCCGCCCGCCCCCCACCCCCACCCCCCTCCCCGCCAACCCCTCGCCCGTGAAAAAAAGGGGATAAATAAAAATTCCTTGGCGAGATTTATCCGGCTGTAAAATGAAAAAGGTAGGAAGAAATTTAAACGATGACGTTTCAAAGCGAGTTTTGACAGCGTCAGGAAAAGTGGAACATTCTCTCTCTCTCTCTCTCTCTCTCTCTCTCTCTCTCTCTCTCTCCCTCTCTCTCACCCTCTATATCTTCGTATTTTGCTGCCTGACTGTATATACGTCTCTTGCTACTTCGCGTCAACCTGACTGACTGAGCTGACTACATAAGCGACCGCTACTACTTGAACGCGTCCGACTTTATAAGTGTCCTTTACTACTGAACGTTTCGAAGCTAACACTATTAGTCGTGTAATGAAATTTTCAGATCTTACGTAAGTAAATAAGAAGGAGTAAAGTGAATACATTCCTAAAAATATATATATATATATATATATATATATATATATATATATAAGAGCGATTAAATCGTTAGACTTTCAGATAATAAATTCATAAGATTCGTTTTCGTGTACTTTTGTTATTCTACTCGACTTCAACCATACTATAAAGGATCTTCTCTTTTTTATCCTTTTCTCTCTCTCTCTCTCTCTCTCTCTCTCTCTCTCTCTCTCTCTCTCACTTTTTTTTATCAGTAGCTAAAACGTATATTCTACGGGGATAGATTTCGTTCCACGTGCTTTATGATATGCAAACAACGTAGCAGAGTCGGCAACATCATTCAGTTCCACATAAGTTTCGAAAAGGATCGTATCCCGTCCTGCTTCTTTAGCCCATTCCATTTATCCTTTCTCTCTTTCATTTCCACGCGTCGTCAAGTATTATTTTCTTTTTTTCTCTGCCCGCCGTTCCCCTCAGCCCCTGCGTCCGTCCCACCGCCCCTCTCTTTCTCCGACCGTTTGTCGTGCTGAGCTCTCGAAAGTTAGCGCAGCGTTGTTTGCATATTCATTTGAATCCATACGAGAGTTTCCCGTTGGCTTGCTCCAGCTAGGCGGCAGGTAGACCACTGATACTGCCCGTTGAATTTCTACGAGGTCCACTACCTTTGCCTGATATTCGTGAATGCACATTGCGGAAGAAGCAATTGCTAGACGATGGAAAACAGAAGGCTTGCTCCACCTAACTCCAACGTCAGATCCAATAACTTTGTAATTGACGTTCCGAGGACACAAAGTTATTCGACACTCTAGTTGTGTTTAAGCGTTTTGCTTAAAAGACGAAAATCGTTTGTAGTTTGCCAGCTCGATTCTCTTTACACAAAATATATGTACATATACGGTGCTTTCCTTCGACCTCTCTCTCTCTCTCTCTCTCTCTCTCTCTCTCTCTCTCTCTCAACCCACTATTTCTATATCTCTATTTCTCTTATTATTGATAATAAGCTCGAATTCGATCCCACGGACGTTCCCTTTTGTACAAACGAATTCAATTATAATCGTATGTATGGTTGTTTGTGTAAATACGTACGTATTTATAAATAAGTACGGGTGTGCGTGTTTGTAATATGTGCGTGCGCGCGCGCGTGTGTGTGTGTGTGTACGCGTTGCGAGAAACGTCAGCACTGATATTTGGTCTCATTTCGTGTGTACATTCTAGCCCGACCTCGTATATAACCTACATCTATTCGTAATAGACTCGAATGCTGAAAGCAACAATAACTTACGCCGTCGCGGACCACGCGATATTGCGTTAGCGCACCCGTTGTAATTGTTAGGCGCTCTTTTAGCTCGCGTCTCTTCTATGTATATATGGTATGCACTGTGTGTACACGGACGAGTAGATTGTTCTCTTGCTGTCATTTTTCTCTCTCTCTCTCTCTCTCTTTCTCTCTCTCTCTCTCTCTCTCTCTCTCTCTTTCTCACCTCTTTTCATGGACAGCTACGAGAAAGTATACGAAACTACTACGTACGGATGGACGAGACAAGAGAGCCTTTGTATGCATGAAACTAAAGTTCAATATTTTTCTCCTTCACCAACACGGCTAGTAATATCTCTCTATATACGAGTAGGTTTCTATCAAATTTATCGATTTTAATACGCACCGAGAGTGTAGGACGCGAAGGAAAGACTGAATATTAAAATATACATACCTATCTCTAGCAGCATGCATATGCCGTTTTATACAATGCATGTATGCTCGGTCGTCGACGTTGCTTTTAATAACATAGCTCATCTGAACGGGTAAACCGAGTTAATATCTTTCTTGTTATCTCTCTTGTTGACTTCATTAAGAAATCAGGAAAGATCATAAATAAATAACGTCGTTGTTACTAGAGAAATGGCAAGTAATTTTTTCCTCCTCTTTTCTGTCTTCTTGTACTCCTAACCCTACTCTCTCTCTCTCTCTCTCTCTCTCTCTCTCTCTCTCTCTCTCTCTCTCTCTCTCTCTCTCTCTCTCTTTCTCTACCCTTTCTATTTTCTTTTCAAATTAAACGTAGAAAAAAAGAAATAATGAAAATTAACGCGCGATGCGTAATAACAACCAGATACGCGTCTCTTACAGGACCAGCAATGCACGGAGAATCTCTCCCGTCTCTTTCTAATTGTCAGAGTTATAAACCCACTGAACGTGACGAATAAAATCGACGGCACAAGGCTATAGGATACCATTGAAGACCGTCATGGTTAATACCATTGAATACCGTACGCCTCGTTCCCGCATATTAATGGGAGAATGCGAATTCTTTTGAAGGATCCCACGTATGCGGGTGACATTGATGCGCGTAAATGAACGTAACGTGAATGGGAAGTTATCACAGTATATTTGTTGCAGTATGATGCAATTATACGTTCTTGTGTAGTAACGATTTAGTATTCTCCGTTTGAGGCATAGCCGAGTGTTATTGGTAAGACTCGATTGTCTTACTGGTGAGTGCGAATGCTTAGATACGACTGTCTGTCGATTTATTTTCGAACTATCCACGAAGGCATCAATGAAATAGGAAAAGGGAAATGAATAGGAAGGAGTTTAAGTAAAAAGTCAGACGAAAAAGGGAATGCAATATTCTTATTGGTCGTAGGCGTGTTGGGATAGTTCCTTCGACATGTTTAAACAATCTCGTTTGTGGATCTTTGTCCTGATGACCGTGTGGACCCGTGAGATTTCTCATTGATATTTAAAAGTTAGACGCAACCCAGACGAATCTTTGGAAAAAGTACTGTGAAAAATTGAGTGACGCACGTGTGCGTCAACAGATTCCTACAATTATTCGCTTCTTCTTCTTCTTCTTCTTCTTTTATCTTCCTTTCTTTTTTCCCTCCGTACAGCTAGACTTTAGATTTTCCATCGGTGAATATAAATCGAACGAGGAAGCCTTTCTTCACGTATTATGGAATAAAGTAAAGAAACGAAACAAATAGTAACCGCTAACGATCCGACTTCTTTCGTAATATTTTCCGTGAAAATAGCTGAAAACTAAAGTATATTAGGCTCTACGTTACTCTTACGTGCCCAAGTTAAATCATTTTTCTTCTCTTCTTTCCTTCCACCCACCCTGCCTTTCAACCTCTCTCTCTCTCTCTCTCTCTCTCTCTTCTTCTCCATCTTTTTTCTTTTTTTTTCCTTTTTTTTTTTTTTTCTTCTAAACCCATCGTCACGATCGAACGAGTTTTCACGGCCGATTTAACGAGAAGGGTGAACGCAACGATGTAACGCGCACTCTCCTTCTACATGTTGTTACGCGCCTTCGTTGGACGTCCAAAGAGGCAGAAAGCTTAAATCCTTTAATAAGTCGCGGAACACCCCCTTATCTCGTTGTTACGTGTCTCCGTACAATGAAAGGGTGTGAACGAACTCGTTGAGGTCGTTCTTGTTCAACGAGCGAAAAACATAGGCGCCCGCATCGAGATAATATCATGGTAATTACGCTTTTAATTGACCCATTTTAAATAACCTCTCTTAATTTAGATGGTAATCGATGTTAATTAACTAAAAACCTACGATTTCATTTGTCGTGACGATGTATAATAATACGTACCTATTTACTACTTATTTATTTAACGTTAATTAACTTTAAGAATTTCTTTTACAATAATAACACGTAAATATCAAAATGATCTATACTTCGTTCAATGTTTTGACGATTAGAAGAAAAATGGATATTGGATTTTCATAGTTTCTCGATGAGGGAAAACATATAAGAGAAAGAGAAAGATAGATAGATAGATAGATAGATAGATAGATAGATAGATAGATAGATAGAGAGAGAGAGAGAGAGAGAAATGAAAAATTCGAAAAGAGTTTCAATTCTCAATCGAGAAAAATTTTCAATGAGAATAAATTAGAGACGGGAGAAGCGTTTGTTTTAAATCTACATATTAGAAGCGTGATTTTTTCAAATTACGAATTTACTCTCGTAAAAGGGAGAATTGAATTTGTAACAAATTTTCCGAATACAATCTAATTTATTTGTTACCCGTTGAGGTGAATGAAAAGGAAGAGGAAAAAAAAAAAGGGGAGAAAAGCATAGAGAGGAGAAAAGGAAAGTAAAAAAAAAAAAGAAAAGAAAAAAGAAAAGAAAAGAAAAGAAAAAAACGAAAAAAAAAAACAGAAAAAGAGAGAGAGAGAGAGAGAGAGAGAAGGAAAGAGAGTAAAGGAAAAGCAGAAAAACACGGAGAAAGGAAAAGGACAAAATCCTCGCTAAAAGACACATTCATAGAAAGTAATTCGATTCTATGGTAGGACGAACTCGTAACGATCGTATCCTACAGATAAAGAGTGAATTTTTATTCAGTGAGAGACGTCAGAGCGCGACGCCTATGAATCGTTGCTTACTCACGAGCCGAGCACACGCCGAAGGTTCTTCTTGCTTTGATCAGATAGACCGGCTGTACTCTCTACTCGTGCATTACTTGACGACGTGGGAAGAATCTACGCGCAAACACACACACACACACACACACTCTCTCTCTCTTTCTCTCTTTCTCTCATACACACACACACACACAAATACACACTTACACATATAGAAACAGAAGACTCGTATACGAAGATCTCACGTACTCTCTCACGTAGAACATTGTGTTCCAGCGATCGATCTCAGCCTCGACGAGCACCGATTTTCTCGGAGACTTTACGATGGAAACGGGAAACGCGTCCAAGTGAACTTAACGAAGCGCCTTCATAAACGAATCACCGACACGGCCGTTCCGTTCGACCTGCAAACGACCTGCGGATGGATGCCTTTCGTTCCTCTCTAGAAAGAGAGATATAGAGAAAGAGAGAGAGAGAGAGAGAGAGAGAGAGAGAGAGAGAGAGAGAGATGAAAAGGGGAGAAAAAAATACAAAAGCATAATCCACTTTATCATTTATCCATGTATAATTTTATCCCTCGATGCTTTTATTTTTTTACGTGTATTTCTCTTTCTCCATATGTGTATATTATTTTACGTAGAACGGAATAAGCTCGAGTTTTATGTTCGGCATTGTTTTTTCAATTTACATATTTTCCAAACTATACCAACGAAGATATCGACCTTACCTTCCGTATTACTTTTCCCTTTTTAATTTCACTATAACCACGCGCAATTATTATTGAAATTTTTAATATAGGATAATAACGATACGTAATTACGTAATCTTGATCAATTTAAATATTTTACGGTCGAAAATGGAATAGGTGATTTAATTAAACGGTAATATCGGTTGCAATTAGAAATACTGCAAAATAATCGCAGTAATATCTAATTCAGCTTGTACTAACTATACGAAGGTAATCAACGAAAGTAGTTTAACGAATGGCGATTGTTTGATAAATAAAAATTTCATTTTAATGTTACGAAATATCTCGTCCTTAATTATAATTCGTCGATGTTACAGGTTTTCCGTTTGACCTCCTTTCTTTTCCACAGGATCCTGCTGCTCGACGGAGCAGAAAATTTTTTCGATCTTAAAAAGAGCGAAAGAAAGAAAGGAAGAGACGGAGAAGAATAAAAAGAAAAAAAATAGAATAGAAAAGAAAAGAAAAGAAAAGAAAAAGAAGAAGAAGAAGAAGAAGAAAGAAAGGAAAAAGGAAAAGAGGAAAAGAAAAAGATTCTCCGTCGCACTCATAATGACGCTTTCGAAGTGTTACGATGGGAGGACAAGTCAGAATGAATTCGCTTGTAGGGACCAGAGACGAAAAGAAGAGATGTACGAAGTCGCGGTGGCAATAATTAGTCCGCTACACAGCCGGTAATTAAATTGAAGAAGGCAGCCTCGGCTCGTGAAGCGTGAATACGCTTTCGAGACGACAGAATATCACAGACGCAAGAGAGAAAGTCGCTAGGCACCAGCGGAGATTTATGTCTACGGAGATAATAACGTTAGCGTTCATTGCTTCGTTTTACTGAGTATACGTCATCAAGGATGTCATCCATTGTCTTTTAGTCGATAGAGCGTGTTCGTGCGTTCATTATTCTTAACAAAATTACCAATAATTTTGTTTTTCTCTTCATCTTTTACTCTATTTTCCGGAGGGAAAATTAACTGCACAAAATAATAAATCTGATCGATTGTAAAATGAAAAAAAAAAAAAAAATAAATAAAAATAACAAACGACGAAGAGTTATATAATTTATATCTATTACCATAAGTAATATCTCGCCAATGGTTAATATTTAATATTATTTTATATTAGTTCGAAAATTTGATATACTCAAAAGAAATATTGCCTCCATTTATATATCCCAGCGTGTATCTATATAACACGGCGTGTGTCACACACGGTATCGTAACTTTGTAAAAGAAATCTAAATCGAACCTAAATATTTGTATTCCATTTGTAAACTATAGAAATAAAAATTGTTTCACACACATTTTTCAAGCTTTCAATTTATTTCTCAAACATATCTATAGGTATCTACATTTATCAAGCCCCAACTGACGGTAAGTGAGCCGTGATGGTAATACGTGAGTCGTTATATAAATAACCCAACCTAGTTCCTACTAGAATTATTTTTCTCTATGATTCATGTCCAGTCTACAACTAGAATACGAATACTTTGTAAGCTTAGTATTATTTTGAATATGATACATTCTTACTCGTTACCGGTATATAATAACATGGATATACGACTGTATAAAACTCCTTCAAAAGAAAGAAAGAGAGAAAGGAAAAAAAAGAGAGAGAGAGAGAGAAGAAAGAAAGAGAATACACCATTCCTAGAGAAGAATAGAGTTTTCCTTTACTCTTGTTGAATTCAAAGATGAGTCTCGAAAACCTAGCTGGTATTATCAGGAGGATTTGCAGTTTACGTTCGTCGGATCGAAATGTATAGGATATAACATCCCCACTCCTGATTCTCTTGATAGTAAGCTAGAGGTAAGAAGAGGGGGAGGAGGAAGAGGAGGAAAGAATTTTTCAAGTTTTTCCTCTTCGAATGGAAAATACATCGCGATATAGTATGAGATGGTACGAAGGTTCACCAACGGATGAAAGAAGCTCGCGGGGGTCGAAGAAAAGGCTTGTTGCAATGAGAGAGAGAGAGAGAGAGAGAGAGAGAGAGAGAGAGAGAGAGAGAGAGAGAGAGAGAGAGAGAGAGAGAGAGAAATAGATAGGTAGAGGGAATAGAGAAAGAGAGAAATAGATAGATAGAGAGAGATGAGGGAGGGAGGGGGAGAGAGAGAGAGAGAGAGAGAGAGAGAGAGAAATAGATAGATAGAAGGAGAGATATAGAGGGGTAGGAGGTGGTAACAAGAAGCGGAGTCTCAACCTGCGAATTCGTGAGCGACCAGGGAAAGTTTTGTATTCATACGGGCAGCAACGTCGCCGATTCCGTTCTATGCGTTCGCGATAAATTCGCTTCTGTTGACACGGGAATTGAATTCCCTTTTCTACCTCGTGGCCTCAAAGACGGAAAAGTCGAACGAACGAATTTTCCACTCGCAATACCTATCTGTGTAGCTACATACATGCGTACAAAAGTGCAAAGATAAAAAAAAGATTCCATAAAAAAAAAGCGAGAGAGAGAGAGAGAGAGAGAGAGAGAGAGAGAGAGAGAACAGGACAAAGGGATCGTTAAAAAGAAAAAAGGGAGAGAAGAAAGGAAAAAACAAAATGTTCGATAGTAATGCACACATGAATATATAAATAATGATTGTTCGAGTCTTTGCGAAAACGATTTGTGTAGGGTACGATGTAAAAAATACACGAAAAGCTGGCGCAGGTGTTAGCTGCGTTTTCTTTCTGAAATATGCAATCAAATTCAGCTCGGCTTTGCCATGGCACAGAGAGAGGAAGAACTCTTCTTTGTACTCACCTTTTTGAAATATTCAATGAACGATCTGATCCAGCAATAATACACACGTATCTATATATAGACGAAAAAGGTCGATTAGAGATAAAGAGAGAAAGATAGGTAGATAGTATGGGTGGGGATAAGGGAGACGAGGAATTAATAACGCTTTCTGGAGATACCAGGTATCAAACAGCATCTAGGTGTTGCAGTATGGGAGTTGCTACGTCGAGAAAAAGGTCTGAAAAACTTGACAAAAGCTCGCGCCCAACAAAGTCGCGATCCTTTATCTGCAGAGAGAGAGAGAGATAGAGAGAGAGAGAGAGAGAGAGAGAGAAAGACAAAAAAGGAGAATAACACAAGAAACGGGGAGGGGGAGGAGCGGGGAGGTCCAATATGCAGATTGGCGAACCTAATACGAAAAAGTTACGTGCTTACCGATAGTTTGCCAAAAAGGATCATCGCTGAAATGCATCTACGTAACAATAAAGTTTCCATTCTAACGAAAGCATTAGCGAAATTAAGACTTAACCTTTTACTGTTTCCTTTACTTCGAACGAATCCTTCCATTTCATTTAGGTATGTACATACTGTTTCAAATATACTCATATATGTACACATATCTGTAAGTATATATACCTATATATACACATATATTGGCTAATGGAGTATTATTTGTACAAAAGGAATTTCACTTATAGGCAATAATCCTGATAACCATTATTTTTGGCTACATATATACAATATATGTACATACATACATAGAATTCTATATATATATATATATATATATATAGAAGAACATAAAGTCAATACTCTTGGAGCTGATCCCGTTTCGTTGTTTCCAAGTAAACGTAAAAGCCATGGAAAGACTAAAAATCAGAGCGCCGGAGCAATTTCAAGGGGATTAGTTCATCAATGTTTCATGAGACGACCACACGGCACGTAATCTACTCTTTAAAATGGAAATCGAGAGAGGAGACTGAGAAGAGTAACGTCCTTTTTAACATCACGCACAACTCTTGAGTCAACGCTATGCCGACGGGGGCTTTGGATTCCCTTAAAGTTTGACCTCCTCCACTTCGAGCACTCTCTCATAAGCTTTCGAAAACATCGATCACAATGCGCGATGTCCGTTTATAACAAATATTCGAAAAGTTTCTTTTTCAATGTAAGATGATCTCGGTAACGAGCACGAACGCATTGGTTATAGCCAACTAACTCGAACGAGAAAAAACAACAAGTTTGCATTTTTTTCTCGATAATCCTACAACTTTTCAGATTACCGAATACGTACATACCTATCAACCTACTTTCAGTTAAAATTACGCTCGCCGCGATTATGGTATGTGCCTCGTGAGATTGGATAGAACTTCGTCGTAGTTTCGCCGTTAAAAATTAAACAGATTGGGATCTGAATATTTTACGGAGGATTTAAGTTCTGCCTTTTTTTCTTTCTTTCTTTCTTTCTTTCTTTCTTTTTTATCTTACTTATTTCATGAAGATGAATTAAATAATAACAATCTTAGTTACTCTGTATTTTACAATAATCACGTAGACGAAATTTGTTATTTTCGTTATCAATTAAGTAGATACTGTTTATGGCGAAATGATAAAATATTTTATGTTCAAATCTTATAATTAACAAAAACATTAAGTTCGACGATTGACGATATGAAATCGATATTCTCAAGTTATTTTTACGTGAATAATAGAGGGTGGAAATAGATGGGATTATATTAATGGCCAAATATCCGCCAATCATTAGTCGTACGACCGCATTGAATTTTCGAACTAGCATCGAATTTTCGATGTTAGTAGCCACGAACGACATAGGGACTGAACGTTATCGAACGTTAGCGATGTTTTGTACACTAATTAGCTTCGTACCCACCGCTGGACAGCTGATTTTCCAGCTAGCGTTGATTGACGCGATACTCGAGCCTCGTGTCGAACCTCAATTGGAACTGAATTGCTCGAACGCACCGATACTTCGTTAAACATACTCCTGCAACGATCGAGTGCATCCTATTACTACGTTGCCGAAATGTCACTCTTGTCAACGACGACGATGTCGCCAAACCACATCGATACTCTGATCGAACTCTACCCGTTATTACGACACCTCAAACTTCATGTTAAACTTACGGTAGTACCTTCGCTTTATACAACAACTATACAGGATTATCGATTCGTTTTGCATTTCGAACTCGATCGGAATTTCAAACAGCTACGAATCGACGAACGTGCTTTAGTTTTATCATTTAATTGCGAAAACTTTTGCATCATTTATACACACAAATAAATAAGGTGCGTCCCGTTAGCTTTGCCGGAACCGTTTCGACGATGGATTCTGCACATGAAAACGATGAAAGCACTTTCGGATAAAACGTATAAACCTATTTCATTTTGTTTTCGAATTATTAACGCACTTTATCTCGGGATAATACTATTCGAAATGTTAACAACGTTAATACGTTAAATAATAACACTTATTATATAGTACTAATTAAGTAACTAATTCCATTCTTACTTAAAAACAAAAATCAAATATCTGATATTGAATCAAATGGATTATTACTTTTGGGTGTATTTGAAATCCATCGTGTACAGAAAGTACTTACGTTAACAGTGCCGAAATACTTAGCGGAATGAATCGAACAAGATTTCTAGAAAATTTCAACAATATCTAGAGAAATGATAAGGGTAAGACAGTTGTCAATGATAAAATGCCGTACAAGCAGCTTTCGTTCAGACGCAAGGAGGTCATTTTGACCATCTCTAGTGAAGATAAAAACAGATACAGTCTGTCAAAAAAGAAACTCGTTATAAATAACACGAAAATAAATAGGGTATTGTGTTTATATGGACGGCCTTTCTTTTCTTTCTTTTTCTTTTTTCATTGTTGTTACCATTTGCAAACTCGCCTGAAAACAAAAATTGTTTCCCGAAGCTACGAAACATCCTGCATATATATATATATATATATATATATATATATATATATATATTTACATCCTTACCTCTTTGCATTTTCTTGTATTTTCTCGCAGTATTCATTCTTTCTCCCTTGTCATCGATTCGGTATACTTTTTCCTTAGTTCGTGTCTCGTTATCTATGATTTTTTTTAACGTTAACTTTTATAACAATGATTTTACAGTTTACAAAGAAATGTAACATAATTAAATATGGATAAACAAATGAAGTAAGAGAGAAAACGACAAAGGTTCGTGTCATGTTAAAATAGGGTAATTAATCGGTACATATATGTACGTACGAATGATATAAATTAAACGCTCTTTTCCCCTTCGTCTCTCTCTCTCTCTCTCTCTCTCTCTCTCACTCTCTCTCTCTCTCTCTCCCTCTCTATCTCTCTTTCTTTTCCTTTCTTTCAAACTAGCACATTTACAAAAAAACAGGACGATTCTAACAGTTCATGCGTATCCAATTACACCGTGAAAGTGCTCGGTAATTATTCCGGGTCAATGCTTTAATGTCAACAACTTGAGGAAGAAACAGACGATAGGGTTTTGCCTAAGGGTGAAACTTTGCGGTAAGATCGAGGAAAGCCGTTTGGTTAGGGATCGACCAACTACCTATCTCTGCTTGTGTAAATCCATCCACTCAGGTATGTACGCGAATCTTCGAATATAACCACAACGTTTAATAACGATTGCACATCTTAAAAAGAATTTCGTTGACAACTTTTCTCTGGAGAATGAGATGAAAGAAAAAAAAATGAATATAAAAAAAAGAAAAGACAAAGGAAACGGGATCGTACAAAAAAATTCACGAGAGAGATTTGCGAATGTCAGTACTTATTATTCTCTGAGCTTTCTTTCTCTCAACTCTCTTTCTCTTTCTCTCTCTCTCTCTCTCTCTCTCTCTCTCTCTCTCTCTCTCTCTCTCTTTCTTCCTCTCTTGTCTTTCTCTCTCTCTCTTTTTTCCTCCTAACGCTGGCAACATATGCGCATATTTCGCTTTTTCCTAACAAGAGAGAAGAAATAGATAGAGGGAGAGAGGAAGGTATAGGACGAGAAAAAGCAGTGTGCAACAGAAACGCTATGCCTCTAACGTATAACTCCCCGCTAAATTAGAATACCACATGATCGCATTTTTATACCCTTCTTCGTCTTTCTCTCTTTCTCTCTCTCTCTCTCTTCCTCTCTCTCTTTCTCTCTTTTCTCTTTTTATCTCCTACGCGTACGTTTTTTTCCCCCAGGAAAATTCAGTAGTAAAATACGACGTTGATTAACGAGACGGAAACTGCCTGTTGAAATTGAAATGTTGTTGAGACGAATGAGAGAAATAAAAATATATGTTGATATTATCAGAGAAAAAGAGAAAGATATATATATATATATATATATATATATATATATATATATGTATGTATTTATGTATATATGTATGTATGTATGTATGTATATGTATATTATATACACATATACTTGTGTTCCACGTGGAAGGAGTTGATGTTTGAAAGGTACGACGTAGTTGCGGTGACGTTTAAGACACCCATCGTACGATTGTAATTTGAATGTATATATAATATATATATATATATATAATATGTATATAATATATATATATATATAATAATAATAATATATATAATTATATATAAATCGATTCAAATTACAATCGTACGAATGGTATCTTAAACGACGCCGCAATTATGTCGTACTTTTCAAAGATCAACTCCTTCCACATGGAACACGAGTGCCATTATAAATGTCACGAACATAGTAGCGAAGTGCTGTACTTATCTCGGTTAAAAAGAGAAAAGTAAAGATGAAAATACGGAGGGTAGGTATGACGACGACGTCGACGTCATCGACGTCGACGTTTAAGTCGGTACGTTGACGTCTGAGTGCATAAAATTGTTCCTCCTTACTTCCTTTTTCCCCTCCCTCGATTATCTCTCGAGTTCACTTAAATATTCGAAATATAAAACATTTTTTATCGTAGAATGCGTTTACTTTATTACACCGTTGAATATTACCCCATATCGTAAACCATAACGAAAACAGAATTATTCATAGAGTCCTTTCATTTTTTCGAACATTAATAGACATTATAATTAACAATCTCTCCCTCTCCCTCTCTCTCTCTCTCTCTCACTCTCTTTCTTTTTTCTTTTTAACATTTAATTTTTCTTGTCAGTAAATCATTCCAAATGTATTTCAATTAAAATTTTCTAATTTATTTTCTCTCGCGAAAGCAAACCCGTTTATTAATATATCGTTTTACAGGAAGCTGAAAAAAATAAAAATAAAAGAAATTTAAAAATATGTTCATCGAATAATGTGGAAGAAAATTCTATGATAATTCTTAATAAAAGAAGCATACGAACGAGACCCTCATTATACCCTTTCTATTGCCTCAAATAAAGGCTATTAGCTATGCCCTTTTGCAAAGCTGACCAACCATTAAATACAGAAACGAGCAATCCAAAGTGAAAAGCCATCGGTTCATCCTTTTGCCTGACAACGTGCTCGTCCGTTCATTCGTTCATTCGTTCGTTCGTTCGTTCTCGCTCGCTCACTCGCTCGCTCGTTCGTTCGTTCGTTCGTTCGCTCATTCGCTCATTCGCCAATCGTGCTTAAAGCTTTCCCAACCGGGTCAATCGGTGACATTAGCGAGGAATTTCAAACTATCCACGGTCGTTCTCGCGTTTGTTCATTAGCTGGCGGTGGAATGCCTGTTAAAGCATTCGAACCATACATAGCTGCTCTCGGCTTTTTCGAGTTTCTTATCGATCGCCCTCCTCCCACCTCTCCCCTTTCTAACACCGTCTCCCACCAAACCATCTTTTTTTTCTCATACTCCTCTCCCTTTTCTCTCGTCTATCGTTTCAACGTTGCTCGGTGGGAAATGTAATACCGTTGAAATGCCGCGTAGGAAATTCATCTCGAACGTAGATAAGTAGACGCTCGATAACTGACTTTTTTAACGTACATATATCCACGAATATTTGATTTAACCCGTACTCGGTTATATGGCCTCTCATAGAAATTTTTTTGCTTTTCATTTTTTCTCTTTCTTTCTTCTTATATATATATATATATATATATATATATATATATATATATATATATAATCTATCTTTGTTTTTTATATATATAAATATATATATATATATATATAATCTTTCCATCGAAATATGATTCGTGAAAATTGTATGTGCTAGATATCAAATTAAAGATCTCTTCCTCTCTCTCTCTCTCTCTCTCCCTCGCACTTTTTGATTTTCATTTTTTCTTTATTTCAATTTCCGCTCATTCAACGCTCGATGAAAAACGTAATATCCTTGAACGTTATTTCGAACAGTCAGCCTAGATCAAATTTTGTTTCTTACATTTAAACGTTAAGATCCTTTACTCTATAGAATAATAAGTAAAATATATCGATTTAGGTTAGAGTACATTCGAAATAAATTAATTTCATTTTACATATGATTAAACGACGAAAATGATATAACAAGACTTACCACAGGTATAAACGACCGTGAGATACGTCCTGATGTCCGGTCTGCAAGGGTCGTTAAACGTCGTGCTGTTCGCCACGATGGAACAATGTCGTTTGCCATGGCACATTTGCATTACCGTCTCTGTCGCGTACGTCGCCATACAAGCTGCCAGAACAGAGAAACGATATCGTTAAAATAACAATGGGACGACAAGTCGAATTTAAACGTTACGATAAAGTTCTCTTCCAAGACGAGCGAATTCTCTCATCCGATTTCGAAATCTCAACACCTGTTGAACCGAATTTAATTCAGCTCGAACGTTCTCCGAATATGTCGTTAATCTCTCAAAAGGAATCATCGTGGAATGTCGTTTCTATTGATTCTTCAATCGCGGAGAAAAAGGGAGAAAAGGAAGGAGAACGAAAAGAGAAAAATAAAAACAAACAAACCACCAAGGGTTTTCCCTTGATGTTTTACATGTTAATAAAGATTTTCGTGACGTGAAATTTAATAAGAAGAAATGAGAAAGTTGAAGGTATATAACAAGATGAAGTTGAGAAAGAGCTTCTAAGGAAAATCGTGATAAAAAAAAAGTTGTATTTGTCCTACGATAACAAAGGCTGTCGTCGGAGCAACCAAATGCTTTTAACCGTTAGCAACTATCTCGAAGCAACTATTATTGCTCCCGACTCCGGGACGCTCACAAACCTTTTCTAGCTACTACCTTCTTAGCTATCCGAGAAAGTTCAAGCGAGGCAATAGAGGAAGGCGAAAGAGAATCTCACAAACTTCACCAACAGGTCAGGTGGTACCCTCACCTAAAACGTCCATTAAGCGTATACATAGCTTTTTATTATTTCTTGTTTTTCTTTCTCTTTATCTTTCTGTATTTTTTTTTTCCGCTCTTCTCTTCTTTTCTTTCGCCTCTTCTTTTCTTCGTTAGCCAAAGAAAAAGCGTTTGTCTACTCCCAGCGGAAAATAAAAAGCTAACTATCGTTGGGAAACGCAAGACTAAACTTCTCGGTAATGGGCTACATCGATTCTTAAGATTTTATCTTACATCGTTCGAGTTATCAAGGACATAAACGCGAAGCTTTATAACGCACGTAACCGTCTTTATTTTAATAACCGGCCACCTGCTAACTATCTTAATGACACCTTCGTGTCATATAACTTTGACGTATCTTCTCGATTGCCTTTTATTTTCCTAATTTCGAAAAATCGATTCAACGTATGAAGCTTTTCGAAATATATAATAAATCATGCGATATCGCGGACATACGCAATAGGTAACGAGTACGAAATTTTATCTCAACAGATAAAACGATAGTAATTCTGAAGAAACCCTGACGTCGTTAACTTTCTATCAGTCCCTACAACGTCGATGTAATTTTATCTTGTTTTCGTTCGACGCCATCATGCTGCTTCTGCTGCTGCTTCTGCTGCCGCTGCTGCTGCTGCTGCTGCTGCTGATACTCAACGAAGAGTTCAATTTTATCGAGAAAAACCCCATCAAACCTATCGATTCCTCTTTCCAAATGTGACGAATAAACGTACGCTTTTATCATTATTTAATCCGATTTATTTCTTTGAACGAGAGAGACCACTGAAGCTTTTGAGAGATTCGAAATGTTCAATTTTGAATGATCAAACGAACATATAAATATCGAATTTCATTTACATATAATACATACGTAATAGGTAAACATAGTTATGCATATATAACACGAGATCTCCGTTAATACGCGTTTAAATAGCTTCTTGTTTTTTTTTTTTTTTTTTTTTTAATTCGAAGTTGAAGCGTGAAGGAAAAGAAAAATAAAAAATAAATAAATCGCGTGTCGCGTAATAACTATCAT
The DNA here is from genome assembly GCA_911387685.1 of Dolichovespula media. NCBI lineage: Eukaryota > Metazoa > Arthropoda > Insecta > Hymenoptera > Vespidae > Dolichovespula > Dolichovespula media. The sequence goes on along the minus strand of OU426855.1, from coordinate 6,179,551 downwards.
TTCGTAAACTTTACCTACGATTTATGAAAAGATACATAAAAAGATAAAAAAAAAAAAAAAAGAATCTTCTAACGGCTTCGGATAACGCTAAAGAGAATCGAAAGTGATCGACTTTTATAAATTGATCCATCAGGAGAACTGACGAAACGTAGTTGAAATGCATTTGAAAACTATGGGAATTCGTTTCTTTGAGAGCTTCGAACGAATCGTCTTTTTATACTTGTGGCAATATCAAAGCCAGAACCATTCGATCGATAGCCGGCTGGCTTGTTTTAAACAAAAGGGTCATTAATCGAGCGGACTCACTATCGTTTTTCAGTCCGTGAGGTTGTGGACACTGAAGGGACTCGTACTCCAGTCTGCCGAAGGACGCACGGAAAATGGCCACTCTCTGTCCGGGGTGACAGGTGAGATTAATAACGTCGTTCTCGCAAACCACCTTACTCCTGAATTCGTCTGGAAGCAGAAGAAAAGTTTTGTAATAAACTTACGAATTTCCAAGCTTTCCTCTCTCTCTCTCTCTCTCTCTCTCTCTCTCTCTCTCTCTCTCTCTCTCTCTCTCTCTCTCTCTGTCACACACACACGAACACACTTATTCCAAAAATACGTGAATACGTACGATTACATTACGCGAACCTTTTTTTTTTCTTTCTTTTTTTTTTTTAAATCGACTTTCATGCATGAATGAAAAGGAAAGAAACAACAAAAAAATATCGATTACGCTCTCAGCATTCTCGTCGCACGATAGAGACGTTAGCCCACTTTCGAAACGAAAAACCAGAACGAAAGGAAAAAGAGCTCTTCGGAATCGACGTCTCTGGAGAAAGAGAACGTTCGAGAGTCCGACAGAACTAATACAAGTTTTCTTTTTTTATTCTTCGTCTCCTTTCTCTTTTCCTTCTTTTTTTCTTTCATATGTAAAAAGATACAGATCGTACGGATTGTAATATTCGTTCGGAATTAATACCCACAACGTTTCCCTTGTACGTTCGATCAAAAAATTCTGCTTTTTTCTTGGGATCCAAACTTTCTTCATCTTCCCTACGTAACGCCATCTGTCTCTCTACATCGTTTTATTGCTTGGTCCAGACTATTTTTTGCGTCCAAGTTACCTCCCTCCTCGACTAGTTTCTCTTCCTTTTTTTTTTTTCCTTTTTATTACCACAAAGATGGCGAATGTATACCGCTTATACCTGAGATGAACTGTTATGCCTTGCTTTATTGAGTCTACGATTTACGTTAGCTATCTCTCTCTCTCTCTCTCATCCCCTCCTTCACCTCCACTCACTCTCTCTCTCTCTCTCTCTCTCTCTCTCTCTCTCTCTCTCTCTATCTTTCTCTCTCTCTCTCTTTCCCCCTCTCATACTTTCGGATTTCGTTGCAAGGACGAGCTAAAGTGGAAAGTCGATATTGTCGTCTAGTAGTTGTTGTTTTTCTTGTTCCTGTTTTTTTTTTTTCGCTGTTGGCGAGATTTTCGAGAAAATTGAGAGGCATGCCATGGCCTGCGAACGACGCAAATATATCGTGTGTACTCGTGGCTTTTGTCTCGAGCATTAAACGATCATATCGCTACCTTTTCTACCGATAACTCCAAAGTTTCGAATTTTATTAGAAAATACCTCGTCGAAAATGAACGCTCGTTCGTATATTGTATTCGTTTCATATAACTTTCTCTCTCTCTCTCTCTCTCTCTCTCTCTCTCTCTCTCTCTCTTTTTCTGAACAATGTACCTATACAGTTTGATCGAGAAATTTCATTCCAAATAATCCATTATATATTTATTTATATTCAAACAAACAACGCGTTTAATGAATATTCTTTTTTAATAATTATAATAATCTACATATATCTCTTTATTATTATACTACTTATATGCGTATTATATATATATATATATATATATTATTTTCTCTTTTCCCTATCTCTCTCTTCTCCCCTTTGTTATTCGCGTACGCACGAATGAAGAAGAAGCTATCGAGGGCAGGTAACGAGCGAACTTCGTAAAGGCACAATGTTAAATGGTTCGTGAAATTTCCCTAGCAAGGAGAAACGAAACGAGCCGGGAGAGTACAATCTACCGACCACCTCTTCTAATAATCGAACCGATCGAATTCACAAGACGGTTGGATTTTTTTAATTGGCACAATTCTTTCGGCTGAAGAGCGAAGAAAATATTAAAAAAAAAAAAAAAAAAGAAAAGAAAAAAAAAAGAAAAAAAAGATAAGAAGAGGAGGAAGAAGAAGAGAAAGGTAGGAGGTAAAGAGAAAGGGGGGGGAGGGGCGGAGGGGAAAGGAATAGGTAATTCCATCAATAGTGATTATTGTAATCGAATTTTTTTTATCTTTCTCTCTCTTTTTTTTTTCACTTTACTTTTCTATTTCGATCGACCCATTTTCGTGGTTCAAGTAATCAATGATATCTCTATATACGTAAATACGTATGAACGTACATTCCAAATGTTGGGAAGGATTAAAGTAAAGAGATAGAAAAGAAAAAATGAAAAAGACGGAGAGTAAACGGATAAAGAGAGAGAGAGAGAGAGAGAGAGAGAGAGAGAGAGAGAGAGATGGAAGGAGAGAAAAGAAAAAAAGGAAAAATGAGAAAACGCGTATCCTTTTCTTTTCTCTCTTTTATTTCTCGTTCCTTTTCCTTCTCTCTCTCTCTCTCTCTCTCTCTCTCTCTCTCTCTCTCTCTCTCTCTATACATTCGACGAAATGGAATTCTTTTCAGGAAATCGTTGTTGAGAACGTCCGGCCCCTTTTTTTGACTATTTCCCCGAGAATTCCTGTGAATAATGAAAAGGGGTATTTGAGTCGGTGGCTTCGTAAAGGAGATGTTATTAGATTTTTCGACTCTCCATGGCTCACTCTCTTTCTTTTTTTCCCCCGTCTCTCTCTCTCTCTCTCTCTCTCTCTCTCTCTCTCTCTCTCTCTCTCTTTCTCTCTCGGTCTTCCTTACAAAACTACCACTTCCGGATTTTTAAGTGCGCTCACTCATACAATAGCCAAGTAGTGAGCTTATTTCATCTTACTTCGTTGTTCTTAGCGGTGCGCTACTCAAAATTCATTTCACTTAGTTTAAAGAAAGTTTGAAACGCCAAACTTGAAGACATATTTCAATATATTATATATTCTAACATATTTATAATACTCAAAAAGCATTAACAAAAATGATAACTAATATAATAAACTCTATAAGCGAAAGAAAGATAGAGAGAGAGAGAGAGAGAGAGAGAGAGAATGAGAGAGAGAGAGAGAGAGAGAGAGAGAGAATGAGAGAGAGAGAAAGAGAAAGAGAGAGTGAGAGAGAAGGGAAGTGATAAAATGATATATTGAATTTATTTTGTTCACAAGCGAATTCATTTATTGGATCGGATAAATGCAGGAAATGTAATAAACAGTTGCATCCCCCGTAGAAGATAAATATCCTTGGAAGATCATATTCTCCGTTTAAATAACGCTACTTTTCTCGTTAGTTTCCCTGAAACGTCGTACATCCTACAATTCCAACACATTTCAGGATCTCCCGTTAAAAACGAGATGGTCAACCGTTGCCGTGCTGTGTGTACCGGGGCAATGTGGTCGTCCAGGCGTAATACGTCAACGTGACGATTACATATTACACGTGTCGCGTTACGTGCCAAAGCCAGCCGACACCTCACGTGTCGCCCGCAAATCCATTCGACGACACACGTGGCACTTATTGAGAAACTTGCGTTCGACAATGTCACAACGCGAACGCATCCGTCGACTTTGCCAATCATCATTAGAAGAATTTCGAGTTCGTTCAACGTTATAACACATAAGATTTAAAATTACAATTGCATTTATTATGATCACACGAGTGATGTAAAAGATAGATAGATAGATAGATAGATAGATAGATAGATAGATAGATAGATGGATGGATGGATGGATAATGTGAAAAAAAAATTGAACGGACCTTTTCTTTTTCTTTTGTTTCCTTCCTTCCTCCCCCCCCTCCCATTTCCTTTACATTATTCTAATTAATTAATCCAATCAAATAATGTATGCGATACAAAAGCTTCCCTAATTATTCTACTTGAAATATCTTTGAAATTATAACGAATATATCCACGTTACTACCATTCCATTATACGAGACTGTGAAATATTCAATATTGCATGGCCGAGAAGGAATAGGAAGATATATAAAGACAAAGGTACTCTTTCTCTATCTCCTTCTTACTATTACGAAGCAGGATTGTATACGATTATCCTTGGCCGCGGTTCGTGAAGCAACCAGCCAGGGCTGGGATCCCTTGGCACGCTTAAGCTCCCGGTTCGATGTCTTGTTACGGTAATCCGCGCTTAGCCGGTTGCTTACGCAAGCGACAGTGCGGCGCGATCTTAGGCGAAAATCTGAAATAACGGTGAACTTCGTATACGTGCTTGTTAACTTCTTCCTCTTATTTTCTATAAACATTCGATTCGATCGACGGTTTATATAAAAAAAAAAAAAAAAAAGAAAGAAAAAAAATTTTCTACGAGTTCCTTCGAAATTTATCATCAAGACGGCGCACGATTTATTTAGCATTTAAATAATCTTCACCGATAGAATATACTTCAATATGAATCATTGACGAGGGGAAAATTGACGTTATCGATGATGAACAATAAAGATAGTAAAATTTACGATACAATATTGTTATGACAAAATTCATGCCAATATACGAAAAGTTTTTAGGAGTTGTCCACGATAAGTTTTTATCGATTCGCGTCTAGTTCGATCGACAATTTACGAAGTAATTCTCCCTAGACTTTCGAAATAACACTTTCGAAATGACGAGAGAGCAAGTACGCGTGTTAGCTTTTAAAGTAGAGTCTCTTTACGAGCACCTTAGGTAGAAAACTATTACGACAGGTGATATGGAAAATTCTACTACTTTAGCTGTTCTATCTACTATTTCTCTTTAGTTTTCAGTATACGCGGAAACGTACCACTTTCGTACTATGATACTTAGAATAAATCAAATCTAGACGAGAGTAGGATAGTCGAAAGCACTCGGTACAACGAACGAACCCGACGAGAAAAGCTCGCTATCTTCCGAAAACGTATAACGAATTGCACTGTTGGCTCTCTTGCGTTGCGTCCTGACGCGTATTCCCGTTAAATACTGTTTGCACTCTGCTCGAGGATTATGGAAACGTCAAGAGCGACGGATAAACGATATAATCGGAAGAAACGAGCATCCATCGTAAAACTTTCGAGGCTGCGTTCGCGTAGATACGCGATATATAACACGGCAGGACTCTCGGTATACGCCGGAATTATGATATTTTACGATAGCGTACAACAGTTCACGTATATTTCTCTATATGATACTTATTATTGTACATCGTACATTAGAATCAAAATAGTAGGAATAGACGTTAAAACGAATTTCGAAAGAAAATGAATTTGCGAATGAATGCATTCTCGAACGTCGAGCTTACGTGTAAACAATTTTTTTCTTTTTCTTTCTTTTTTTTTAAATCTGGAAATATACTTTCTATATTTTCAAGTGTTTTCAATTAAATAACTATTTCGTCGAAGATTTTCCTAAAATCGTAACGAAAGATTAATCCGTTCGAAAGCGATTCGCGAAACGCGTGTAAGCTTTTTCCTTCTTGCAACGACGCGTTTTCTACGATCGTATCCAATTTCCGCAGACTGATCGCGATCGTTTTAATCGTTCGATACAACCGGGAATACTCTCTCTCTCTCTCTCTCTCTCTCTCTCTCTCTCTCCCCCTCTCTCACTCTTCGTACGATCCGATCGATCGAACGTACATAGGTACTACGTAGATACCTTCGTCGTGGCCACGGCGTATCTTTAATCAGCGAGATTGGAACTGGGCTAAACAATTACAACGGCGTATCGGCTTGTTACCGATATCTACTGAGCTCTTGCATGCATTCACTGCACGCCCCTCTCTCTCTCTCTCTCTCTCTCTCTCTCTCTCTCTATCTATCTATCTCTCTCTCTATCTCTGTCTCTCTGTACATTTACGTGCTCGCCGCGACAATAAAAAGGATAAAAGCATATTGCCAAGATAAAAATGCAGTTACGATATTGGTAACCTGCCGCGATATACAAGGGAGAGACCACGTCGCGTTGCTTCGTGAAATTCACTACTCCACTACTACCGAGGAAAACCGATACGTGTTGCCTCTTCTCTTAACATGTTTTTTCATTAAGATCGAATTACACGCCGCGATACAGTGAAAAGTCTAAGAACAAACAGTGGCGAACTAATAATGCGCCTTTAAGAAAAAAAAAAAAAAATAATAATAATAATAATAATAATATTTCATTTTCCACGCCTAATCATTTTCGACCGTTTTTTTCTTTTTTTTTTCTTTTCATTATGTATTATAAAACATCTACGTAAAAAAAAAGTCTGTAATAATTCCAAAGGTTTCTACAACCTATCCCTACCATTTTGTCCATGTAAAAATATTAAGATTATTCGTTCGCGAAACGTACCTACATATATCGATAATATAAAAGGATTCCTTTTTCTTTCGTTTTGCAAAATAATTTAACATTTATAGGAGTAAAATTATTATTACCCCTTATTAATTCTAATATTCATTCGAAAATTTTCATATGCTTCAATAATACGATTAATCCTTAACCTAACAAAACCGAAAATATGTATTTAATGCACACCGTTCAAGTTCGAAGCGTTTACTTATTAAAAATATATCAACAAATGTTCGCATTAACAACCAACCAACCGAGCAACCTGTTGCAGTTAAATGCTATATAATTTTTTTTCTCAGATATAATCTCCTGACACGCGTGACAGTTTATTCTTTCCTTTTTTCTTTTTTTTTGTTTCCTCTATGTATTTACATCTCACAAATATTTACTTTTTTTGTTAACTCGAATATCAACTGTTCACATTCCTTCTTCGAAAAGTTACGAAAAATCTATTTCCTTTTAGTATGATGCCATTGCTCGAAGCTATTTTACAAAACATAAAGTGTACAAACGGGAAAACAAAAAGAGAAAGAGGAAGGGTAGGAGGGTTAAGGGGGAGGAGAGGGGAGGGTTGGAGAAACGAAATTGCATCTCGACGCAATTTTCGCGAAGTAATACGACTGGCCACACTTTTCTATACGAAAAATCAGGACCAATATCAATTCAATTCTCTTCCCGGCGTGGCGAACGTTATCGTAAAATGATTTCTCATCTGTTAGTATTCAACGATCAAAAAGAGAACTTTTGACGGACGCCGATCGTGATCGTTTTCGTTATGCCCGTCAAAAATTCCCTAGACAAAGTTATGAAAAATTGTTTGATAAGTCGATCGAAGCTCAATTCTGTTTCCAATATCAAACCACTCTAACATTATAAATCGTGTTCCCATTTGTCATACCGCGAAATTCCCTCGTTGAGGAATTCATCGTCGATTATATTAATGTCCGTGCGATGTGTATGGCTAATAAAATAATCAGCGACAGCAATTCGAACAAAAAAAAAAACGATAGAGAGAGAGAGAGAGAGAGAGAGAGAGAGAGAGAGAGAGAGAGAAAGAGAATGAGAAAGCGGTGACACGCAATGCCCGAGATGAAACATGGACATCGTTTTGTTCATCGAACGATATGGGACGAGGATGCATTGGGTTTGTGTGTGAGTGAATCGGAAAAATCGACGGCTTCGAAAGACGTTGTACACTTTTTTACCACTTCCGTATACTATAGCTAGGATACGGAAAATCAGGATTCTGTAAAACGATATCGACATTGTTCGAATACTTGAACGTGAACAAAATTTCATTGAATCGAATCCGTTCAATGAATCATATCGAATAGTATTTATAGTATACATATGTATATTGGATTTACCACGTAATTCGATCAACTGAAATATATTGTTAAAAACAAAATATTGTTTTTATATATAAATAAATATAGATATATATATATATATATATATATATATATATATATGTATGTATGTATGTATATGTTTGAAATGATAAAAATACATGGTACATCCTATATATTTTATATCCTATATGTATAATTTACATGAATGATAACTTACAAGGACTGCACTTGTAAGCGACCTCGACGTACTTTGCAAGACCAGGACACGGATCTCCTTGGAAGGTCTTCGGGCTCGTGTTGAATTTACACTGCCTCTTCTTCTGACACATCTCGACGACCGTCTGCAACAGTGAGTACTAATGCGTCATTCAGATGACCCGCTCATTTTATAGCGAGACGCGCTTCCATAAAGTAAATAATTACGGTAAGTAGTCGAGATGGAAAATAACGTAGAGAACATATCTCCGTATATGTTTCTGTATATAATACACATACATCCGTGTTTGTATATGTGTATGTGTACATATGAAAAAAAAAAAAAAAAAAAAGAAAAAAGAAAAGAAAAAATCATTTGAAAGTAAGGATCAAAGAGATATTTTAACATCTAACCAGAATGGCGAAATAAAAATTTAATTAGGAACAAAAATAATTATGTATTGGAGTACAATATAAGAGATCGATTGCAGAAATATAATCATGAATGTTTTTTAACGAAGGTAAATTCAGGACATCGGGAAGTGGTCCTGCGATGGAGAAAAAAAAAAATAATAATAAAAATAAATAAAAAAAGCAAAAGTGAGCGAAAAAAAAAAGGATAGGAAGGAATGAAAATATCAAGCGAGAACGAGTTTCGGATAATGTAGTCACGATTTTTAATTAAGAGAATTTTATTCAACGTGATTATTCGTTAACTATGTGAAAGAATAAAAGAAAAAATTGTTCCTATCAAAGCGAATTTCCTTGTTCTGACCGAGGCAAGTTCGCAGCATTACATACTTTCTCTCTCATAAACCACGATCATGGCACCAGCTATCCATACGGTGATTGTTTCGGATTCCTGAAATTCTGTCTTCACCGGAAATTTGTGGAAGCTTCGATCGAACGAGTCGCGCAGCTGCGAGAAGTTTGGAAGGGTACACGTAAGGATGAAATTAAATTTGCCCGATCGCATAACTGCGGTTAGCAAGGACCATCCATTTACCATACTTCATGCTAATGGCTATGACTACTTTTTCTACCCACCTCCCTCCATCTTTAATAAGGTTACATTATTATACATTATAGGTGTACATATACGTTTTTATACATTCGTATAAAATTCAAACAAGAAACGTATTTTCTTTACTCGTTAATTATAATTCCAACGCGAAACAAAAGTACATACTTTTTGCATTTTCCAACGTGAAATGAGATTCATTGGGAAATCCTTTAACCCATATTAATTTTAATAAAATTGCATCTTACTAAAATACCTAACTGATATTAATTAGGTAGATACGAATAAAAGAGCAAGAGAGAGAGAGAGAGAGAGAGAGAGAGAGAGAGAGAGAGAGAGAAAGAGAGAAAAAGAGATACACACAAAGAGAGAGAGAGAGAGAGAATTCCGGAAACTTGTTAGGAAATATAAAGGAAGAGAGAAAGACGAGCTTGACTGAAGATATTATCCTTAGCTCTCGCCTCGTTTAAGTCGGCCATCCATCCATCTTTGTCTAACGCAATGACGATCCAATCATTGAAATTCTCGAGTTTAACTTCGGAGAGAACAGCTCACTACGTTTCGCACACCACCCTGAGGAGTCCCACAGGAGGAATCGATTTTCGGTACGTCGTTGAACTCGTAGTTACGATACGTACCACCAGGCAACCCCTTTCCAGATCAATCTACCCTATTCTAGAGGGGCACCTCTTCCCTGCTCGCGCACCTACACCGTGTTCCGTTAATTCGTTGCCTAATGAGTCACTTGTCCGTCCCTCTCTATCTTCTCTCTGTCTATTTCTCTCTCTCTCTCTCTCTCTCTCTCTCTTACTCTCTCTTTGTCTCCTTCTCTCTCACTCGGAAGACGATACTCTGACAGTCATTGTACTAAACAAGTCCCTAATTCCTCAACTAATTTTCACCGATCTTGAAATTCACGAATACAGAAGCAACAAACGTCTCGTAACATTTTCCTAGAAGAAAGATAAATGAAAAGATAGAAAGAAAGAATGAAAGGAAAAAAAAAAAAAAAGAACGAAGAAAAGGAAAGGAAGAAAGAATGAAAGAAAGAAAGAAAGAATATCGACAAATTCGATAAAAATCCATAAGAAAATGATTCTTTATTCGATAAAGCTCCGATTTCCTCGCTCTAGGTAAAGTCTTGTAAATGTCGATTTAATTTGGCGAGTATGGCGAACGAATTACGAGATTCGAATAGCTTTCTTTTTTTTCTTCTCTCTCTCTCTCTCTCTCTCTCTCTCTCTCTCTCTCTCTCTATCTATCTCTCTCTTCGAGCTTTCTCTAAGACTCCACACCACCTACCAGCACCACCATCACCACCATCACCACCATCACCACCATCACCACCACGATACCGGTAAGAAAAATTCTCTTCTCGATATCCCGAATTTTATCGACTTTTCTCGCTCGAGCGAACGATGCCAGAGAATCGATCCGTAAAAATTAAAGGACAACTCCCTCTCCCTCCCTACCTCTCCCCCCACCCTCTCTCTCTCTCTCTCTCTCTCTCTCTCTCTTTCTCTTTTCGTTCGTCTTTCGTTCGCCCGTCCTAACTTCTCTTTTGATTTCATTCTTTATTCTTTTTTCTTTCTTTCTTTCTTTCTTTCTTTCTTTCTTTCTTTCTTTTTCTTTTTAATCTCCTCTGTGATCCTTTAACGAGATATTTACATACTCCTTGAATTAGGCAACCGAGAGAATAACGAGTCTACGTGGACAGAAAGGAATGAGTGAACTTGGTTAAATTTTGAATTTGAAAGAGAGAGAGAGAGAGAGAGAGAGAGAGAGATAAGGGTGGTTAAAAGCGAGAAAAGATAAAAGAGATAAAAAGAATATCTCCGTACAACGAAACGTGAAATATGAGATCGCTGGAATGACAAGAATACCTTCCACTTGTTCGATGGTTGCTCAAACGGATTTTTCTATTGTAATAAAATGGCTAACTCGTTACCGTCATTTCTCTCTCTCTCTCTCTCTCTCTCTCTCTCTCTCTCTCTCTCTCTCTCTCTCTCTCTCTCTCTCTCTCTTTCTCTTTCACCTTTTCTCTCGATACCATAAGCTTTTATGTATATTCGAATTTTTCTCAACTTTACTTCTAAATATTCTTTGAACACATATATCGTTGTTTTTGAAAAAAAAAAAAAAAAAAAAAAAAAAAAAAAAACAAAAAAAGAAATATCCTAGTATCACCTATATCAGTTATTAAAAGTCGAAAACGTTACAGATAAATAATATCTTCATAGAATGAAAAAAATGTGATGCTGACACGAGCGAATGAAAAGGGTCCATTGCAAAAGTGGGTACTCAAGTCGCTCACACTCGTACATTTTTCTTTATGGGAAAGCGAGAGAAAGAGGGAAAAGATAAAGAGAAGGAAGAAAGATCTGTCGGCTCGAAAGGTCAGAAAAGTGCAGATATGTGCAGGTCAGAGAGTGTCGGAGCACGAATCGGTTGATAGCGAATTATATGATCGGTGGGAAATAGATTAATGGAAGGCTAAAAGAGAGAAAGAGAGAGAGAGAGAGAGAGAGAGAGAGAGAAGAGTAATCCATAAAGACGAAGATAAAAAGAAAGAGATAGATAGGGAGAATGGTAACTGACCTGAAAAAAAAAAAAAAATAGAAGAAAAAAAGAAAATAAAAAAGATACTCCCGTATTTCATCGAGCGTGGAAACTGACAAACTCGTTTGAAAAGATACGCAGCGGCAAGAAGTATAGCTCAGACCCAACGAAATCCACTCGATTGCGAATACATTGGCAATGGGAGGCACGTTTGCCAACGGAAGTACGCTTTTCTTCGTTTAACCGGCTCGAATAAACTTTTATTTCTTTCTTTCTTTCTCTCTCTCTCTCTCTCTCTCTCTCTCTCTTTTTTCCTCCCTCCCAACCACTCTCTATATCTCCTTGTTTCTTTATTTCTTATTCTTATTCGTACCTACCATTCCTGTATAACGTCGAGTACCCATAAATCGAATATCATTGTACGACTTCAACATCTCGATTATTACGATTCGTCGTGGATATATAATTCATTCGTAATTATCTCGAAAATCGTATTATCCTGTCGTGTTTCGATCGAATAATGAAAATAAATTGTTGATTTATATTCGTTGTTAGGAACATCGGAGAAAAGGAAAAAATAAATAAATAAATAAAGAGAAAAAAGGAAACACAGACAAAGTATGTTTGTCCTTCTCTTTCATTCGCTGTTCCATTATGAAGTAATCCCAAATCAAAATAAATATCGTGAATAAAGTATAACTTCGTATCTCAAGAATCATTCAGTATATACGAAACGAAAAATTATTTTCCCCGAAGGAGATAACTTGTCCTCGTGTTCTCTCTCCCATCTCGGACTTCGGCGAAACGCAAGTCCGAGTAAAAAGTAATTTTCCATAAATAGAAAAAGAACTAAACTAGGAAGGAAAAGTTTAACGCGAAATGGAATAAATCAGAAACAAAAAAAAAAAAAAATTCAATTTACACTTCGCTCTGACTTTGCCGCCCACTTGATGTGTTTTTTTTTTTTTCACATCGTAATTTCTCTACTATCCTTTTTGCCTTGTAGAACTTATTTAGAAGCTAAGCAAATCCTAGCGATTGAAAGTCAACTTGCGAATGCCGAAAGCTGGAAGTTAAAATCGAAGTTAACGTGTGACGCGTGGACGACCATAAAGGCTTTAATCTTCTCAGCCGGATTATGTGGCTCTTAATAGAACCACCCTGAATCATTTAAAGGAAATTTTGCTAAAGAATTAAACGTATTATTGACTATCACGATAAAATTCTTGTGTATTCGAACTTGAAGTATTTATGTTTGACCTCCTTAAAAGAATTTTCAGGATATTAGAAAGGAAAATGTGAGAAAGAAATCGAGGTCGATCGAGGTACAACGATAAAAATAAAATTATTTCACGGAATTCTTGTTTTCCAAGGATCGAAGGGTGCCAAAACTTGTGCGTATGTAAGCAAAGTTTACGAGGCGTGTAAGGGAGACGACAAACTTGCTTGCCACGCTTCAGAAAACACCTATGTCTCTCTCTCTCCTCCTTTTGGATACGGAATCGACGAATAAAACCTTCATGAAAGTACCCGAATTTTGAAGGAAATGGATCTAACGGAGACGAATGACTTTCTTATAGAAATAAAAATGAAAAAAGTTACGAGTCGTGGTAGATTATAAAAATAAATAGATAGATAGATAGATAGATAGATAGATAGATAGATGAATAAATAAATAAATAAATAAATAAAAATAAAACAAAAAAAAAAAAAACAATTGAAATTCATCCAACGACATAAATCAAATGAAAAATGGAGCGCCTCGATGATAGATTAAAATTGAATTGTTGAAATATATCCAATCCCTTGATAATCCGATTTATGAGTTATACCGTGTAAATAATGGAAACGAGAAAAAAAAAATAATAATAATAATAATAAAAAAAAAAAAAAAAAAATTATCGATCCAAAAAGAATGATAGATTTAGTGCTTCCCAAACAAAAAATTAAAATCAAATCAAATCGAGGCTTTCATTAACTTTCTTTTCTATCCAAATTTCGTGTTTTAATCAACGTTGACACGTACCTGTAAAGAGTCCGGCAGTAAACACGTGTCGTTGGTTTGCTGATGATGATCGATGGCAACATTAGATGATACATCGGAAGAGATGCCGCATCTTCCTGGTCCATTCACAACGGCTCTCCCATAGCGCGCGAGCGCAACCGATATCGTCGTGCCGGGTGGACACTTGAGTGTCATCGGTTCCTCGTCGCAGGCTGCACGTTGATAGGTCTTCAGGGTGCCTGCCAACAGGGCTGTTACGTTATAAACGGGCGATCGTCGTCGATGTAAAGGAAAAGAGGACAAAGTAAAAAACGAAAAGAAAATAATTAACAAAAAAAGGAACAAGAAAAACGAAACGTAAAGGTGATAAATAAAGTAATAGACAACGAAGGAAAGAAAAAGTAAAAAGGATTGGAAGGTATAGGAAAGAGATAAATAAATAGAAAGATAGACGGGTGGTGTCGAAAGATAAAAAAAAAAAAAAAAAAAGGACAAAAAAAAGATAAAAGAAAGACGAAATCAGACGGCCACGCAAAAAGAAGAATATATACGACGTGGATAGATAGAAATACAAAAAAGAAAGAAAGAAAAGGCAAAAAAAGAAAAAAAGAAACAAGAAAGTAGATATATCAAGTGAGAGAAGACAATGAAGAGAGATAGATGGATATAGACATAGATTCGAAAAGAGTGAGTATGAGAGAGAAAGAGTGAGTATCGAAGACCGATCGACGAGCCGTAGAGTGCCGTCGCCGCAACGGCGATCGATTCAAGGGGATTCGAGGTAATTAACGAGTGGATCAATCGGGATTGGTTCGCGAGACAAGAGGAGGATGAGAGAACGAAAGAGAGGTAGAGAAAGAGAGAGAGAGAGAGAGAGAGGGACAGAAGAAGAGGGATGGGGTGTATCGATGACACGGATTCAGCCGCGAAAGCACCGTCGTTTCGTTTGCACGCGATACATCGGCGTATCCGATGAGAGGGGTTGTGAAGCACATAGGTTGGTGGCGATGGTGGTGGTGGTGGTGGTGGTATAGAATGAGAGAGGACGAAGAGAGAGAGAGAGAGAGAGAGAGAGAGAGAGGCAGAGAGTGTGGAACGACATGAGTAGACGTCATTTGTGGGATTTAGTGCGGAGAGCGTCCACGGTAGTTCGGCACGATCGAGTTTGCATACGGAACCGCGGCCGTTTCAGTGTACATGGAGATTGACGGGTGTGGTGCCGATAGGAATAACGAGTTTTTAGTTTAAAAGATAAAAGGCATGCATAAACGTCGTAAGTAAGTTTTCATCGTTGAAAATATATCCATATGGGTATAGGGATAGGTGTAAAAGCGATTAACGAACGAGCGATTAGGTATGCGTCATAGAAGTTGATATAAGTGTATATAGTGTTGTTTCACCGTCACCAAAAGTAATAAGTGTTGTATCAACGATGCCCAAGGTAACCATCACCAGGTATCATTCAGCCAGGATTCAGCAAACGATCAGTCAGTCATTGGTGTATCATCCCAAGTGTATGGAAGAGAGAGAGAGAGAGTAACATGGAAAAAAAGAAAAAAAGAAATAGAGATTGTTAGTTATATTATAATGATTTTAATAATGGTGTGCTATTTAAAGGATTTACTTTTACGATTTACTTTTACAATGATATCAACGATAACGATGCTATTTTATTAGATACATTCACTTTGTTCGACCTCATTGGTTAACGACTCGTATCTGCGAAAAAGAATCCCAAAGAGAATGAACGAGAGAGGCCAAGAACCTCCGAACCGAACAGATCTCAAAAGGATCTTCGTCTTTATTAACGCGAAAGGAAAAGGGAAGTCTTTGTTCGTTACAGAGAATTCGCTCGTTTACTGGGTCAGCTCCGGTGTGACTCAAACGCTAAAGAGATAACGGCCGATTCTGTATTAAGACGTACTATTTTGAATTTTTTTTTACAAATAATAAATTCTTTATGGAACGAATATAACATGATACACGACAATTGCTCATAAATTATATAAGCATACAATAATGAATATTAAAAAAAAAAAAAAAAAAAACACACACACACAGAAAAAGAAAAAAAAATCAATATTTAATAAATGGAAAAAAATATTCTGTACATTTATCGTCCCTTCTAATTTCACAATGTCCTTAGATCTTCGTTAATCTTTCAAATATTTTCATTGCAATTTCTTCGAGTAGAAATAATACCATTCGTGTTCAACGAAATCGTAGTTCTTATCGCTTAATTGCTTACGAACGAATCGAGAATACTTTTAAATGACCAGTCGATTAGTCTCGAACCGTTCGATATCTCGATTCGTTTTTTTTACTTCTTGAACAAAAAAGAGCAAGCCACGATCAAGTTACGAAGGATTTCTACGGGGCACTGCTGAAGACCAAATAAAATGGTTCAATAGTTGGCACATAACCGATGAGAAAAAGAAATCGACGAGTTTTTACAAGTGTAAAACTCTGACAATGAGCTGACTCATTCGCGGAGTAATAGATTTGAATCATATAATTACACCTTCATATTTCATAAATGCCGTCGTAAAGATATTTCATTAAACATAAATTTATTTTATCTTATTATCAACGATGAAAGACTTGTAATCCGATTACATTCGATGCGTATCGTTCTTATCGCGTTATTTAATTATTGAATTAATAATATATTATAATAATTCAACGAGAACATTATTCTCTGATATAATTGTAAAGCATATTAACGATAAAATAAAAATTATGGTTCTTCCTCGATTCCTATTCATAAAATTTACTTCATTTATTACTTTTCAAAGCGTACAAAGTACATAGAATTCATCATACGTTTGAAAAAGTTTTTGCTATATAGACGGCATTCTTCGTCTTGTTCATTCTCGTTTCTCGATACGTATAGAAGACAAAGTTCGAGTTAATCGAACTCAACTATTCGCCGAAGTTACGAAGCTTCAATCGATATTTTTTTTCTTTTTCTTTTAATCTACAAATTTGCGGTTCTTGTTCACGTTTAGTCGAGCAAAATCGTCAGGATATTGTTAAGAAGGAATGGATATAGATCAAAAGATAAAGAGAAGAAAAAACGAAAATGGAACGGTAAATTCGAGCGTTTGTTCAGCTGCTACATTTACATTATGAGCTCGATTTTCTCATAATCAAGATTAACATTGTACGTACGAAAAAGATAATCTGATATATTTTTATCTTACTCATAAATAAACATATTCGAATTCATTAATGGAATCTTAATTCGCAAAAGATAAACGTTTTAACCCCGTTTGCTATGTGAGCGGATACGAATAAGAACGAAGTATTAAATATACTTAAGAAAATGTTACGTGAAAGTATCGAAGAAGGATATAAAGGATAAATGAAAGAGAGAGAGAGAGAGAGAGAGAGAGAGAGAGAGAGAGAGAGAGAATTTTCTCGATAAAACAAAGTAAGAAGCTAAGATTCTTTAAAAGTCCTTTCGTTTGGATACAAAGGCGTGGACGGATTTTACAGATGACGATGGCTCTGAGTTAGTTCGCCGGTAAGTTAATCCGAGTTCAAAGGGCACTCGAAACGGAAGCTTACGAAGGGATTAAAGTGACGTCGTTCGGATCGATGTTACTGCGTCGAGAAGACCAATGTAAACTAGTAACCAAAAACGTTACGTAAACACACATGCATACAATGGGGAATCGGAATAATTAAACGGAATAATTTCGAAGAATAATAGCATGGATTATCAAATAGGTAATAGTAATAGTAGTAGTAGTAGTAGTAGTAGTAGTAGTAGTAGTAGTAGTAGTAGTAGTAGTAGTAGTAGTAATAGTAGTAGCAGTAGTAATAATAAAAAGGAACGGGAAATTCCGACGATAAAAGGCCAACGATTCGCGACGAGATTTTCTCGGATTCCTCTGAAACGGGAAGCAAGTTCCGACCCGTTTATAAACGCGAGGAAGGTAGTAATGTTGGTGGTGGTGGTGGTGGTGGTGGTGGTGGTGGTGGTGGGGATGGTTGCTCTATAGTCTCCCACATACGAGGTTACCCATTCCTATTCGCCTTTCGCCATAGAATAACCGAAATCCGGAATCGTTGCCAAGTTTGGAAAAGTCTGTCGTTGCCGTCACCGAGGGCAGCGGTGTACACAACTTCGACCATTTCCTCCTTCACGTCGTCTCTTCCCGTCGTCGTCGTCGTTGTCGTCATCATCGTCGTCGTCGTCGTCGTCGTCGTCGTCATCATCGTCGTCGTCGTCGTCGTCGTCGTCGTCGTCGTCGTCATCATCGTCGTCGTCGTCGTCGTCGTCGTCGTCGTCCACCAACGGACCAAGCACTCAGACTTTTTTTTCCGACCCTATTATGGTTAAGTAACGCGGCTACAAAGTGTTTTCGCATCGACCGACAGATTCGCTTAATGTCGACACGAACTAGTATACCAGTTTGGACATACTGAACATACGGTGTAACATATATATATATAGATTTTTTTTTTATATAATTAGATATATTTATATATTTAGATATACCTATTTGTATTTTTACACATGTCTAAGTGAAGTACATGTGTTTGTAAGTATTCGTTTACATACTTTATAAATAAACGATAATCATAGATGATATATAAACATTCGATCAAATCCTCCGTCCCGAAAATTCTCAATCCCCGATTATCGTTCATGCGCAGAATGATACAAAATTTTTTCCTTGCTTTTTTATTTTTTTTTTATTTCTTTTTTTTTTTAATCGCAGTTAAAAGGAAAATACTAATCTCGTATCACGGCAACCCCCTCTTGATTAGAAACGAGTTAGTCTCTGAAATTCGTGTTACGACGCGTGCACACTTTCGTAATTGCACTTCCCCGAATAAAATGGTTTATCCTATTTCATAATGGTGAAACTTTGTCTACTGGTTAAGAGTACTCGACGTATACGACAGTAAGAACCGTGCGTTTTTTCCAGATTTTGCAAAAATTCCATTTACAGTACGCGCGGTTTTAAAAGTTCGCGATTGAAACGACGAATATGCGTGGGATTATTGCGTTGCTTTTATTTCGCGATTACGTTGAAAACTTACGAGGATAATATCTTTTTCATGTGTAAGAGTGAACTTCGCAAAAACTTTCGTAATATAATCTATTAATAATATTCGTGAAAAAAAGAAACAAAAAGGACTTCTATATATGTCCGACAATTAGTTATCTGATAATTATTTAATAATATATTTAAATCGATTAATTTGTAACATTATGATTACTCGCAATAAGCCGTGATATTATTGATAATGTCGATAAAATGAATTCGAACGAGAAATATTTGCTTTTAAATCTTAGTTATCTAGAGATTAGTTATCTGAGATTTAAATCTCAGTTATCTGATGTTGACATGTTACGTTTTTTAAATATCGTTCATTATATATATATATATATATATATATATATATATATATGGTTATACTTATACATAGATATATAAAAAAAAAAGATAAATTTTCGAAACATTGATAAAACTCGTATTTATGAGGACCTTTCTATTTTCCTTTTTTACGAGCCCGATTAATCTGTCAAATTTTATTATACAATTCTGTAATACTCAGTATATACATATATAACATCCTCGGTTAGGATCACCAATGAAATCTTTCATTGGGTAACAAGACGGAACGACTTTTTTTATCTCAACCGGGCCGAACGGAGAAAATCCGAACAATAAAATTAATGGAGCAGACGTCTAACCCTCGACTCTAAAAATAAAAAAGAAAATAAAAAAACATAAAAATAAACCTAAGTGCGGTAATCGTTTCTTCCTAACCTTTTTCTATTTTCTTTCGTTAAACCTAAACTCGCGCTGTAAACAGGAGCCCTCTCTCCCACCCTCCCTTCCTCCTACCTCCCTCTCTCTCTCACTACTCCCCCTTTTCTAGCCTTTTTGGAACGGACCAAATACTATAGGAAAAAAATTTGTCGAAGGACACAACGCATAAAGAATATAATTTCGTTACAGCGCACGATATTCCGGATAATTACATTTTTCCATAAAATACGTCTAGTTCCGCTCGTTAACGAACTTAATTGAACCGGACAGAACGTGTAACAAGGTTAACCTCGTAATATCCATGGTGTTCTTTGTATCTTTTTTCTGAAATAATATTACCACTTATATCGACATCGTTTCTTTTTTATTCTGGCAATAAATGCAACATTTGTGTGAATAAACAAACAGTCAATCGAATCGTTCGAAAAAAATTTGTGCAACAGTAAAGAAAAGAAGAGAACAAACAAATAAATAATAAATTAATTAATTAATTAATTAATTAATCAATTAATTAATTAATTGATCAATGAATCAACAAGACAATTGTAAGCCTTAGAAAAAGTGTAGAGTTCGAGAAGGAACATTTGCAGTTCGAAATTTCCAACGACGCCGGACTGAAACCGACGGCTAACGCGTTTTATAAATTGATTAAAACCGCTTGTAGAGTAGAGTGAACAGGTAGAAGGGGTGGTGGTGGTGGAAGGGGGGAGGGATGATACTAAACGAAGAGAGTAAAAGAGGGATGCACCGATGCGCTTTATCGGTCCGTTGTTCGCCGGTCATAAAGTCCATTTAAAAAGCGATACCGTGCGATACGGGGGAGTCACCGGTGCGAAAAAATAGGACGCGCGGACGTTCCGCATCACCGAGATACCGTCGAGGTTCCTGAAACGATTACGAACCGTCACGCTTCTGCCAAGTTCGCTATAAGTATGCCACGAGAATAAACGAGCCATCTGATAAACGAAAGGAACCAACCGCACCACGTTCGTCGATCCGATTTTATCCTTTAAAAAGCTTCGATATTTCATTGATTTCAAATGAAATCGTTTCTCCCAATGGGAAGTCACGATTCCTTTTGCGTATTTAAGAGCTGAGACGAGTCGTTCTCTATTCGTAGATCGAATTGGAAATTGTTACTTAAGTAACGCTCTTAAAATCCGATGTTAAATCGTACTTACTTTGTGGCGAGGAGGGGTAAGGGAGGATTTTCAATAACGACTCAAATCGACGAAAAATAACGATTATCTTGTCATTAATATAGACATTTTTTTTTTTTTTTATGGAAAAACTGTTATTCGTAATATTTATAGATAATATCGTTTACCGAGCAGTTAAAACGGTTTTTAAATCTGCTATGAATTTTTCGTAAATTCTTGCTATTATATAATATTTTGAATACCATCGGACGGTTGTTTTTCACTGATTTTATTTTCCTTAATAAAGATATATGCGTATCAAATTCTTGATACGTATACGTGTACTCGATCGATCGGCGTATAAACAATTTTTTGTTATTTTTTCTTTCTTTTTTTTTTCTTTTTTTTTTATTATCATTACTACTCACAGATGTAGGAATATTCGGCGTATAATAAATTTTGAATAACAATATTTTCAAGTATATCTTCGTATCTCGAAGAGTACCTTCTAACATCCGGGTATTAATAGCTATTGATGGAAACATCTAGGTATATGCAATTTATACAAAATATAGGTCGATATATATATATATATATATATATATATATATATATATATATATATATAATATAATATAACCATTGAATTTCAAATACAAGGTTCGCCTCGTAGCTTCCGATTACTTTCATCATTTTCAAACCACATAAAATCATATTAAACGGGAAATGTTACATAAAACGTATTTATATAAAACTAATCCGATTGAATTTACTTCTTGCTTACAATTTAAATAGTTCAACATAATTAAAATAACAATATGGGAAATTGATAATCCTACAACGTTATAAAATTATGAGAGAATAAAGAGAAAGATAGATAGATAAATAGATAGATTGAGAGAGAGAGAGAGAGAGAGAGAGAGAAAGCAGAAAAACTCTTCAAAGCCAGATTTACGAAAATCAAGTTGAGCGAATTTATATACCATGTTGATGCAGCCGATATGATTCGACGTTCGATTCGGAAACAATGGAATCGTCGATTAAATCAAAAGATCGGAACGTCGACCGTTTCGAAACGTCGATCACAAACGGGTGTACTGGCATCTCCTCGTTACTTTCAACAACTTGACAATAACACGGACGAATTCGTGATATTTCGTATAGTATTTCGACACCCGATAGTATGCTCGGAAAATTGTCAAAACTTTGTCATTTATTTATCGATTTATCGAGTATCGCTCTTTCTTTCTTTTTTTTTTTCTATGTTCCTCCGTGTAAGAAGAAAATTAAAAAAAAAAAAAAAAAAAAAAAAAAACAGAAGAATAATAATCCTTTTCATTATATATGCTTTTTAAGTGAAGATTACTTTTCGCGTAAAGTCGAAGTTCTGAAAGAACTAACTAAATTCTCAAAGTTGTGTAAAATCTAGGCCTGATCAAAGCTCGCTCTTTGAAATTCCCTTTTTGACGTAATCCATTCTCCCTTTTTCTCTTTCCTTTCTATCTCTGTATTATAATAACTTTGAAGAAAGTCTTTTTAGTCGAACGAAGTCGCACTGATTTTTCCATTTCCCGCATCGTCAAAGATACTCCTTTTATCAGCTGAATAATCCGTAATAAGGAATGAGATACGTTAGATCAAATATCTCACGAACACTACCAATTATATTTTAATTGGATCTAAATTTTCAAAAGGGGAAACTCGATGATTATCCATTTTATTCGATTTATACATAACGTTTTATTCATTCATACTTCATTCAATTGCAAATTGAATTCACGCAAAGTCCCGTTGTCGATTTCATCCGTTTCAATTCGTCATTTTAAGAGATTGGGTTTGACGAATATTATTCCAACTATATTATAATATATAACATATGCATATATAAAAGAGGAAAAATAAATTAAAAGAAAAAAGAATGTACAAGATAGATATTGTTAACATATTGTTCAATATTATTTAACTATTTACGACGTTACGTGTATTTGACTTAAAAAAAAAAAAAAAAAAATAATAATAATAATATTAGAACGTTCGCTATTTATATATCCAATTATTGCACGTAAGTACATATGACATAAAATACACATACGTTCGAATAATCTTCTTCAATTTCATTTCGATGAGAGGTAGGTAGTATGTATTAAAGTATTCAAAGATCGATACTCAGGTCGTATACGTTCCATATAGAAAGTAAACACATATAGGTACCTCCGGAGCAGGATACTGCGGCCAAGAGAAGCAGTCTCGAGCTTATGCGGTCGGTGCGTTCATCTGCGAAGTCGCGTCTCCCATGAGTCGGCATTAAATAACGAGCCAACGCGTATTTCGCTTTATATTAACGTATATAAGCAGTAACCCGGAGAGCACAAGGGCAAAATGTTCGCTTCGACTAGAGAACCTACCTGGAGAACGTATGCGGAACGACGTGGATTCCGCAAGGTCCGTACAAATTAACATCAGCAGTTCGTTAATGCGAGAAGCGAGACGCGAGATCGATAAAATATTTCGATTTTGTCGATATACGTATGCAATTATTTATGTAGATATAACCAAAAAGAAACATGGTACATTTATATACATATATATATATATATATATATATATATATACACACGTGGATATTTACATATATGTATATAGGTATTTGTGCCTCAATAATTTTGAATCCAAATGTTTGCGATAGGAACTAACGATAAATGAATTAATTACAATTTTAACGACCTTGTTAATGATATAATATAATGACGATATAATACTAATAATAATAGTAGTAATAGTAATAATAATAATAATGATGATGATAATGATAATGATAATAATTATAATGATGGAATCGAGCAGTTCATTACGTATTAATATCTGTATTTTTGATGAGAGAAAAAAGTTGTATCAAACTGTTACATAATTATTTTTCTATATGTCGTTTATATTTAATGTCATCTTACAAACAAAAAGAAAATACATAGTTCGTTCTATATATTACTTTTAATGCGATAATAACGATAATAATAATTAGTAATATCGTAAATAAACCTCGTAATTAAATAATAGTAATAAATGTTGTAGGGTAACGTTAATAATAAAATTACCCAGGAAACTCAAGTAAAATTGATGTTCTATTTCTATCGTAGAAGAACGTTCTGTTTACACTCGGAAATCCTTCACGCACGACGACCAGAGCAAGACTGCCCGAGTAAACATCTAAGTCATCGGTGTTTATATGTTTGATACTTGATATCCAAGATACGAGCCCCGAACATGAAAAATCTCGATAACTCAAATATTTCTTTAAACGTATCTATTATTTACTCAATTAAAAAAATTTTTTTTTTTTTTTTTTTTTTAATCGATTATTACAATATTCTCCGGACGAGTAATTGAGTAATAAAAAATAAATTTATATTTTACAAAATCTCGAATTTCTTTCAGACTATCGTGAATTTTTAAAATCCTGATTTATTTCGAATAAAACACGAAAGGATCGACGTCGATCTTATTTGGAACGCGGCGAGTGCTACGAACGGAGAGGGTGCTTTACACCTCACAGCTTCTCTTCGATAGAAAATCTTGAGGACTTGATCTATATAGGTGATAAAAGCGTGACGAGGAATATATTGCCAGAGAACGAAGCTGAAACGTAGGAGAACGTAAACGACAGATGGAGATGAATGTTGGAAAGCCATCCTTCCTTGTCGATTTCTTTTCTTTTTCTGTCCCTTTTTCCCCCAATGAATAGAACAGAATATAACCTCGATTTCATCCTGCACTTCGTAAAATCTATAATATATTATTTAATGAAAATAAAACAAAAAAAAAATAAAGAAAAATGATCTCCGATGGCTTTTAATTCCGCGCGTATGATAAAATGCATTAAATAGAAATAATTTAGATAGAAGTCATCCATTATGTCTCGCATATTAAGATTGGTATACCGTATAACATTTGAAGGTGACAACTCGTTTAGTTTATGAGAACACATAGTGCGTTCCATTATTCGAGACGGCACATGGTAGAGGACTCTGAAGATAGAATGAGGAAGAGAGAGAGTGAGAGAGTGAGAGAGAGAGAGAGAGAGAGAGAGAAAGAGAGAGAGAAAGGACCATGTGTTTGCTGCAAGATAAACGGATTAATATGATGAATACGTATACATTATGATCATACGTATTCTACTTCTACTTATAAAGCGCTTTTCTTATCTTACGTGAATTCACGAAGTGGGTTTGAAACATTAGAACTCAAATTTTCTTCGTTTTATCAAAAACATCGGTCTTCCCTTTTAACGAAATCGCTCACTGCAAGTCTCGGAACGTGGGTAAGTGAATACATAAATATAATAGATATATAATAGATATATGTAAACCGTTAGCAAAAACGTTGACATGTGTTTTACACGTACTCTCAAACATTTCGCATAACTAATCTTTTTTTTCGTCGACGAGAAGCCTTAAGAAGCTCGTCACTGCTAGACGACACGATAAAACTCGAAAACCTTACGGAACTTAGCGCAATTTTCTTTTATTTTTCGTTTCGTTAGGAAAGAAAATAGAAGGAAATAATACAGAGTAGAGCCTGAAGGTATTTATAAAGGAAAGAAATCTTTAATAGAGGAACGCATGAGATTGTAATTAACGGATCTTCCAAATGAAATTTTCGATCTTACTGATCAAAAAGTGTGTATGTGTGTGTGTGTGGAGTGAGAGATAGAGAGAGAAAGAGAGAGAGAGAGAGAGAGAAGGAGGCAGGGAGAAAGAAAGAAATATATATATATATATATATATATATATATATGACACATAAATAAAGAGAGAACGTAGTCGCATTAAACGACCTCGAGATATCCTCACGTTCGTGACAACGATGATACGCAATTTCAAGGGAAAATGGTTTCCTTCGAGAGAAATATCGCGTAGCTCGTGCACGCAAGGAAAATTACAAAGCCGCTTGGTTGGTCGAGTTGGTTCGCTCGCTCCTCTCGTTGTCCCTGTCATCGTCGTACGTACTCCTTTCGTCGTTACTACAGTGAGAGAGAGAGAGATAGATAGAGAGAGAGAGAGAGAGAGAGAGAGAGAGAGAGAGAGAAACGTTGACGTTCATGGGAAACGAGCTTAGATAATGAAACGGCAATTAATGATAAAATTTAGGTCAACAAAAGAAACGCTAAAAACGTTTCTCTCACGTATTTTCGATATATACTAAAAAGAAAAATATGAAATGATAGAGTTAAACGGCAAATAAAAATAGAAAATAGATATTGAAGATTTTTTTGTTTTCCTAAAGTAAACAGTACGTTGTAATACTTTGATACGGTCGACAGCACTGATTAAAATACCTTCTTTCGCGATACTATCGCGGAGGGAATTAACTTGAATTACACCTGTTACAATAAACGACTTGGCGAGGGTGAGTCTTGGACAAATACGTAACAAAAGGAAAAGTGAGAGAGAGAGAGAGAGAGAGAGAGAGAGAGAGAGAGAAGGGGTGGGGTGGGAAGGTAAGAGGGGGAGAGGCAGAATAAAGACGAACGCGGTTAAAAAGAAGTAAGCGAGCGAGACGAAGGCTGGAAAGTCGTAAATAGGGGAATAAGAAGGGGAGAAAGAAGAAGTAAGAAGAAATAGAAGAAGAAGAAGAAGAAGAAGAAGAAGAATAGTGGAGAGGTGGGGGGAGTGGGGAACTTAATTAAATTGTTTTTAAAGCACACCATTTACGCGAATGCTTCTATGAATATTAAAGTCCCGATTAATTAGTTTCTCGAAATGCGAGAAAACGTTCCTCTCCTCCTTCTCCTCCTTCTCCTCCTCCTCCTCCTTCTCCTTCTCACATTCCTTTTTTTTCTCCTTTCTTTTTGCTGTTCGAGTCGTACTCAAGGAAAACTTATTTTCGTACGACTTCGAAAGCGTTATGAGAAAGACGAGCTCCCGTTATCTTTCCCTTTTCTCTCTTTTACATTTTTTAAGAGGACGATTACGCCCACAATCTTAACCGTCACGAAATTCGCG
This sequence comes from Dolichovespula media, assembly GCA_911387685.1. Lineage (NCBI taxonomy): Eukaryota > Metazoa > Arthropoda > Insecta > Hymenoptera > Vespidae > Dolichovespula > Dolichovespula media. The sequence goes on along the minus strand of OU426855.1, from coordinate 6,153,000 downwards.
AATTTCGGTGAAACGATCCGTTCCCCTTGATAAAAACTATATCTACCTACTACGTGGTCTCGTCATACAAGGTATCATTAAACGCCCACGTAGACCTATTAAATTTCCTCTCTTCGGTTTGCGCACATACACGTATGAACGAACATACACGCATGTCGTGTGATCGAATCACGAGTATCTTACCTCGTTTCGTTGCTACATACATACACCTATGTATGCAACAATATCTCGTCGAGATATATATATCGAGAATAACGATCGAATGCAAATTCGTCGATTATTATAATCGACCTGCGTATTCGCCGTTGTATCGATCGTTCCGAGTTATACGTGAGCGTACGAGAGAGAGAGAGAGAGAGAGAGAGAGAGAGAGAGAGAGAGAGAGAGAAAGAGTTTCCGAACATGTAATATCGTAACAAGTCGCGTTTAATAAACTCCGGCTATTAATCATCGACGAGTTTACAAACTTTCCTCGATATTCGAGCTGGCGAATCGTCTTCGTAATCGCTGCGTCGTAATTATCGAACAACCGCCTCCGTGCCGCCTTTATTTTATCCTTCTGATTGATGACATCCCGTAGTGACGCGTTAAGTGCAAAATTCTGCTTATCCTTTTGTTAACCGGGCTCATCCCAATAATCGGAAATCCCTTCATGGAAAATCATCTTACAAAGAGACAACTTTGTAACCGAGATAACGCGGTTTCATCATAATCGATTCCTTGCAATGCTACATTGAAGCTTTTGTGATCGCTCAACTCTAAAGTTTAATATACGCGTGTCTTTGATTAGCTATTTCACTCGATCAATTTCGATCCATGGAAGTTGTGTTAAGTTCGTTACCAAATGGTTACGTAGTAAGTGAGTGAGCGAATGAGTGAATGTGTGTGCATGTATGTGTTGGTTATATATTAACATTATTGACAGCCCCAATACGAAATTTCACCTTACGCGTGGCATTCACAGTGCCATTGTCTCATGGAATCATCTATATTGACATAACTGTAATTGTATAGACGGTATTAGACAGATTTCGAATCGACTATCTTAACGCTTCGTCGGATGTCGTTCAAGCATGGTTGGTTGCGTGTCCGTGTAACGAAAAAGATTTCTGGATTATCAATTAAATTCTACGCTTGAGCGCGTTGAAAAGCAAGGAAGGGGAAAGAAGAGAAAGAGAGAAAGAGAGAAAGAAAGAAGGAAAGAAACAGCGAGAGAGAAAGTTAGATAAAAAAAAAATAGATAGAGAGAGAGAGAAAATCTCTAACGACGTGGAAACAGGATTCCGACACTTGCCTCGAATCTTCGATCGACGAACCGTACGAGACGTGATGAAATTTCATAGGGAAAAAAAAGAATTAAAGAAAATAATCGTCCCGTCGAAGGAATTATTATATTTTCCAACGTGCGTGGAAAAATAACCGTCCGTATAAAGAGGAGAGAAAAATGAGAGAGAGAGAGAGAGAGAGAGAGAGAGAGAGAGAGAGAGAGGTACAGAGAGACATATAGAAAAAAATGTGTCGAGGGCTGTAAAATGACGAGGTTAGATGATAATGTATTCCAAGCGGAAGAACAATAACCCCGATAACGTATGGAGACACGGTCGGTCGTTGGAGTTAACTTTCAAACTCCTGGCAGCGTTGTCGCGGCCGCGGTTCTTGTGGTTTACGTCGTCCCTCTACCGCCGTAGGCGAATGCGAGCTCATGATTTATGCTAACGATAATTTACGAGCTTTTCTCTAACTTGTCGCGAAATCCGTGTCCTCTCGTAGGTCGCGTCAAACGTTAAGGAGACGTTTTCGTGCTTAATGAAGAGGCCCGATTGTTTACAGAATGAAAGATAAAGAGACAATGAGAGAGAGAGAGAAAGATAGATAGATAGATAGATAGATAGAGATAGAGAGAACGAGAGAGAGAGAGAGAGAGAGAGAGAGAGAGAGAGAGAGAAACACTTTAGAAATTAAACAAATTATAATAAAGTTAAATATAAAGTTAAATGTCAAATAGAATTTGAAGTATCAAGTTACAAACAACAATTCGGTTTAATTATAAAGCAGAGAATGATAAACAGAATAGCGCGGTAGAATATATATATATATATATATATATATATATATATATATATATATATATATATATTGACTTACTTCTCTAGATATTGAGAAATCGAGAGAGAGAGAGAGAAAGATAGATAGAGAAAAAGAGAAAGAGAGATAGAGAGAGAGAGAGAAAGATGGAGACACAGAGGAGGATAGTAGAAAGAAAAGAGAGTTGAGTACGCTGCAAGTTTCGGATTCGAATCGAGCGGGACGTATAGGATAACACGAAAAAGCGATTACGGTGGGGCTTTAAAGGAGAGAAAATGCGTTGTCCTTGGGAATCTAGAACGAAAGTGGTGAGAGAACAACGCATTTCGAGTGACCACGAACGGGAGTTCATTCCTTTTCACGTCGTCGATCTTGAAGAAGAAGAAGAAGAAGGGTTGCAACGTTGAAAGATTTCCACTTCGTTCTTCTTATTCTACCTTTCCGCCTCTTTTTCTACCGATCCTCTCACTTTAATACGAGCACAGCGACATAAAGATCTTCGAAAGAGGTAAGGTACCTATTCCAGTTGAGATGGAAGAGGCAATAACGAGAACGTCGGACGCAGCACGTCTGGACCAT
>OU426855.1:6132836-6145336 GCA_911387685.1 Dolichovespula media | reverse complement strand
GTAGGAAAATATTTTAGATAGAGAATTTTTTTGTTATCGGGCAAATGCCTTTGGAACAATAATTGCTATAACGTTTACTTTTGCCTATGGTTATTTGATCGATAAATAAATTTCAATGAGAATATCTCACCATTCATTTCTCTTGTTTTTATTTTCTTTTATTTGTTTTTCTTTTTTTTTTTTCATTTTTTTGTTTTCGTATTTTTTCGTCGATATATCTTTCCTCTTTTACGGTGCTGATAATGGAAAAAAAAAAAAAAAAAAAAAAAGAAAAGAAAAGAAAAAATAAAACGAGAGAAAAGAAATAAAATAAGTATAAAAAGAGAGAGAGAGAGAGGGAGAGGGAGAAATTTAAATTGGAAAATGATTTCCAGCCAATACATCGAGGAGTACTTTTCTCAAGAGAAATCATTATATTTCGTTTCACAGTGTGTTCCTATACGCGAGTATGTTTTCTTCGAATCGGTATCAGATTCGACTAAATCGTTCGTCGATCAGAATGAGCCGATTGGACCGATTGAATCAATTAAACCTCGTTGAATGGACGACGCTCCCTGTAATTCTGTAATTTTAATTGAACGCTAACAACGGCTAAAACAATTAAGCTTAATTCCATTGGCGATCGAAAATTCGAATTTAAAATGAAACGAAAGCATTACGGGTACTGTGTTACCGAGGGAAATTAGCCACGTTCATAAGCGGAACATTACGCTTGCACAATGTCCGCTCTCGTATAGCCCATAGTTAAGGGGCGTTCATTCAAACGACTTCTCGCTGCCAGCTGAGAATTTTGCCGCGCTAAAGAAAATTTCTCGTCTCGGAGAGCGACCCAACCATTTGGAATATTATACAAAAACGAGGGTATGAAAATATTTATTTCTTCCCTCCACTCCCCCTCCCCACTCCAATCCCCCAAAATATTTCGTTCCAACCGAGATACATAAATCCGTTATAAGCATTTGATTTTATCCGTTTGCTTTTATTGTGTTTAAAAACGATCTCGATTATAACGATTCGACGAAGGATTAATTCTCTTTCTGATATTAAATAAAATATATATTTATTTCAATATCGCGACGAAGTAAAAAATAGAAAAAAAAAACAAAATAATCTCTCCTTCGAGAAACTAAAGGAAAAACAAAAAAAAAAGAAATAGAGGGGGGAGGGGAGGGGAGGGAAAAAGAAAAACGATGAAGAAAGGAACGAAGGGGGGAACGCGCGTTAGAGTTCGTTTTGAATTTCGTAAGAAAGAATCGGAGTGCGGGCACCACCTGGTACAACGCATCTTTGGAATTCCAGTAGAACGATGTGCAGTATTTCTCCTTGTGCATCCCTCGTCCTCGTTTTCCCTGGCACTTCTTCTTCCCCCGTCGCGAATGTCGTTTTGGCCGAACAGAAATAATCTCGAAAGAGAGAAAAAGAAACGGAGAGAGAGATCGAAAGAGAGAAGCACAGGCAAAAGGTCAGACAAAAACGGCCCGTCCAAAAACACTCTCCTCCTCCTTTTATTGTCTCGAAAATATTCGTGCTATTTTGGAGAACATCGAAATTCCACGGGGATAGGAATACCACCACAGATAGAATAGGAAACGGCGGTATAGAGAGGAGAAAGAGTAGAAAGAAGGGAGGGAGGGAGGGAAAAAAGGAACAAGCAAAATGGAGACCCCTTTCGCAATGAAATCGACAGGAATGATAAGCGATTCTTTCCCGAATGAAAACGTTCGACGTTTTCCATTAGCAGCTGGGAATGGTACTCCAGAAGTAAAATTCAGATTGGTATCTCCTGTTCCTGGTGTAGATTAACGAGTCTCGATATTGCACGCGTATATTCCGCGAACGATCAATTTCCAGGTGGCAATTAAAAATTGATGTGAATGGAACTACGAGGAGAGAGAGAGAGAGAGAGAGACCGATTGTCGCTATCAAATGATTTTTTCTTTCATATCTTTCGACTAAGTCACGACGATTCGTCGTAGTAGAAACGTGGTTTATAGTTAACACGTTGAATGCCACCTCTGGTGATGGTCGTTGGTCACCTCCTCTCCCCTCCCCCCTCCCCCCCCCATCTCAACCCTCGCGTCCACGTAACCTCACCGCGCATTTGGTGGTCCATCGTGCGAATTTTCCATTGAGCCAGCTTGTAATTATTTTATGATAAAATGAAACATGATCGTGAAATGCTTCGTAATATTATCAACTGTATATAATGTATTATCGTGTATAATGCAACAATTTTCTCTCATAACACGAAATCCCGATGATCGATGAAACGCGATCGACAATTTTCGTAACGTAAGAAGTGAACGTGCTAATATTGTCTTTAAGTTATCAATCGTTTCTTTAAAAATGTTTGTTTTAATATCAATTGTTATTTCGCTATTGTTATTATTATAAGGTGGTAATAACAATGGCAAGTAATAAATAACAAATGATGCAAGTAAAGGATTCAATTAATCGGTCTGATCCAATTCCAAAATATAAAATAAAACTTTTTATATCCGAAACATTCGGCATGGACACTCTCGACACAGTCCATTAAATTATTTTCTTAAGTATTCTATTATTTATTGATATATGGAACATTCATCAATCTCGAAAAGATGTTGGATGTCGGGTAACGATGAAAAAATATTTTTTAATTAATTTATGCATTTATGGCACGTATCATATATTTACATTTTTCTCTTAACTTTCAAGAATTATTATTTTTCGAGTTTACAAATACCATAACTCGTGTTTTATAGACGTTTACACAAGGAAAAAAAACACAAAATGCAATGACGTGAACCATCCATTGCCCATGCGGATTGAATCACGTGAAAATAGCTCGCCATTAAACGTGTTAATTGCCTAAATTATGCTCTGGTTAAGCTTGTAGAGAATAGAAACTATTAGTATGAAATTTGGAAGGAAAATCGATGGTACGTAAGAGGGTTTGACGGCTATCAAGAGAGTAAGAGAGAGTAAGAGAGAGAGAGAGAGAGAGAGAGAGAGAGAGAGAGAGAGAGAGAGAGAGAGAGAGAGAGAGTAAGAGAGAGAAACAACCATCAGGGATTTTGAGTTTGCCATCACAAGTACTTTCCGAGGTATAATCGCACGTCGAAACGTAGCATGAGTAATGAAATTCAGCTTCGTCCATGACATCAGTTCTCGCCTGTTTCATACACGTGGGTATAACCTACTTTTTTTTTCGCTGACAAGCAAGACGGCCGAAAAAAAAAGAAATAACAATGGCATTTCTGAAAATTTTTCGCGACAAAATTGTTACCACCTAACAACCTCCTCTTAGAGGAACGAAAGTTAAAAAAAAAAAAAAGAAAGAAAAAAAAAAGAAAAAAGAACGACGAAAAATTCAGAGAAGTCCGAAAATATTCCGTAATTTTTTAAATAACAGTGAAGAAGAACGTTCGAACCAATCGATCAACGTTAAACATTGCACGATATTGAACGCCCCTCTTCTCTCTCTCTCTCTCTCTCTCTCTCTCTCTCTCTCTCTCTCTCTCTCTCTCTCCCTCTCTCTCTCACACACACTCTTTCCTATGAATATGAATATACTTTCCTATACATATACTCTAACAACCAAATATATAATATATGTATTTTTTATACCTTTAAAGCTGGAAATGTGCAAATTGGGTAAAAAGACAAAGAGAGAGAGAGAGAGAGAGAGAGAGAAAGAAAAGAAAAAAATTCGATACCGGGAAAATTCTGGTGAACGTCGTTTCCAGCATGATCTATAGGATACATGGAGTTATATACGTACGCGAGTTTGTAAAAATTTGTCGCGTTAGAGGATTACGGAACCCTTTGTTCGAAAAAAAAAAAAAAGATAGAAAAAAAAATCGACGAGGCGACGGATCACTTTGGGCCGATGTTCGATCAAACCAGATAGATACCCGATGATGTACTCTCGAAACGAGGCATCCCGTTGATATTCGCGCTTCCCCGTCTATCCCATAAAATCCCCACGCTGCTCTTCCTCCTTTAATCTCGTGGATTTTACATTACTAACGCAAACGACAGTGGTATTCAAACTACGAGTTTGTGCATATTCGATGAAATAACTTTGTAAAAATATTAAAAAAAAAAAAAAAAAAAAAAAAAAAAGAGAGAGAAAAGAAAGGAAAAAAAAGAGAGAGAATCCTTTGCATTCGAATTAAATATATCACATGTATTAATATATTTAATTACGAATTCACAATGGAACGGTAGAGTTTTATTTAATTATTATTTAAAATCAAAATATTATTTTTCAAAAGTTTCAAATATCATTTTTGTTCAATTATATCAAGTTTATTCGACATGCATGCGTAAGCACAATCGCTTTAACTTGTTACGAAACAGAATTCACGGGGATAAAATCGTAAAATGATAATATTTCAACAAAAATATGGTGGGATAAAAGCGGGAAATTTACTTTTAACGGAAAGAATAAAAAGAAACAATAAATAAATGGAAAAAAAAACATAAATAAATTAAAGATAAAAGAAAATTGTATTTAAATAGTTTGAATACCATTATACAGGGTACGGATTCATGAGTACGTCGGAAGAAAGTGTGGAAGGGGGGAAAAAAAAGAAAAAAGAAAATAAGAGAAAAAGAAGAGTCAAGTATGCGAAGACACGGTGTATAACCATCGATAAGCGCGAGCTATTTCAGCTTCATCGCATGCCAAGCCATGAACTCCGTTATTCCGCTCTTCTAGGCGCCATGCGGAGTTTCCGTCGAACATGTAGGGAACGTAAACGCTTTTGTATGAAAAAAACAATGAAACGAGGAACAAAAGTACTGATCCAAATTTTTTCATATTCATCGATCCCATCCTTTCATCGTTTTATTCGCGTTATTACCGATCGCAAGTGATTATAGGGGAAGAAGAACAAAAAAAGAAAATAATAATGATAATAATAATAATATTAAAAACGAAAAAATAAAAACCGAGATGAAATCTAATAGAGTTCTTCCTTTTTCTTCTTTTTTGAAAAAAAAAAAAAAAAAAAAAAATTAATAAATGCATTTAATAATGCAAGCAGGCTCGAGGGAACAAAAATTGGAAATGTTGAAGTCATCGCTTTGCGATGATTTTTCTCATTCTCTCTATTACCGTCTCTATCTCTCTTTCTCTCGTTTCTCTGTTACTCTTTCGTTCTTTGATAATTCTACTCTGGCTATTCCAGGAGCACGGAATGGAATGTAATTTTTCAACAGCGAAATAAACCCAAGTTATCCGGTGCATTGCCATCGCCCGATAACCTTTGAAGTATCGCGGTGGAATCCGACTACGCGATTCTTTTCTTTAACGAGATAAACTTATCATTTATAATGGGGAACACGTTGAACCGCCTTTTGAATTCTTCTTAAGAATAATCGAACTAACATCGTAAGTAACACGGTACTTATAATTCCAGATTCGTATTGATAAATTAAAATTTTATAATTATTCTTTGCACGGGATCGTCGTCTGTCTATTCCTAGAAGAGAGAGAGGGAGAGAGGTAGGGAGAGGGAGAGAGAGAGAGAGAGAGAGAGAGAGAGAGAGAGAGAAGAATAGTCAAGTTTTATAACAAAAACAAAAGAAATATAATAAGGGATGATACTTTTTATCGACGTATATAAAGATTGGCATCTATTATTATCGAGGTCTCTGGGATAAATGCCACTCCAAGGTGTACCGGTGAGGGGTGAGAGGAGGAGAAAAAAAAATAAGAGAGATAGAGTATTATATAAAAGTGTATATAATACTTGTTCGTTACGTATCTCTACGTTACTCGTTACGATAAAGAAGAAATATATCTAAAGAAAACAAAAAAAAAAAAAAAAGAAAAAGATGAAAGGATAAGGAAGGAGAGGAGGATCGATGAAAATAGAAAAAAATCCAGAAATTGGAGGAATGTGATGTAGACAATTAATGAGGAAGTTATATAAAGGAAGATAAAAGAGAAATATCTATGTCATAGAAGCTTTAGGTATTTAGTGCACAAAATAGTATCATGGACCGACGAACCTGCGCAAAGGTTTTTTGCATTTAAAGCGAATGATATGAAGGTCGATACAAAATTTTCAAGTAGGACGTGAAGGCATCGGAAAAAACGAGGGAAGGAAATAGATAGATAGATAGATAGATAGGTAGATAGATAGATAGATAGGTAGATAGATAGATAGATAGATAGAATAGATAGATAGGTAGGTAGACAGGTAAGCGGTCAGGGAAACAGACATATATCCAGACATACATACATTCAAATAGACGGACGGACAGACAGACGGACAAACAGACAGACAGGCATAGATAGAGGATGGAAATTATGAATGAAAGGAAAGGATGTAGATAAAAAAAAAAAAAAAAAACGAAACCAAACAAACAAAAAGCAGACATTTTTTGCAGATCGATTTCCCGTTGCCTCTGGGTTGTGTTAAATTGCAACCAGGGCACCTCTTCCATAAAGAGAAGAATGAAAGAAAGAAAGAAAGAAAGAAAGAAAGAAAGAAAGAAGGAAAGAATGAATGAATGAATGAATGAATGAATGAATGAATGAATGAATGAAAGAAAAAGTAAAGCCATGAGCTACGACACGTGTGTCAGCAATGAAAAGTACTTCTAAGTAAATTGCTAGTCATACGTATAACGATACCTACAGGCTGCAGTAAACATATACATTTGAGTGAATAAGTACCAACACAGAGGGACAGGGAGACATACGAGTGAAATATAGTGAAGTAAAAAAAAAGAAAAAAAAAGGGGGAGAACATATGGACGAAGGAGCATCCACTCTTCTCCACCATTCTTCCCGTTATTCCTTCCATAATCTAATAAACGAAGATCTGGAGGGAACCATTCTGATGCACGTTTCGAACTCTGACTGTTGTGCAACGTCATTCGGACCGGTGACTCTTTCATGCACCGTATGAAATTTTCCTAGCACCCTTCGCTCCCACCCTTCCTTCCTTCCTTCCTTCCTTCCTTCCTTCCTCTATTTCTATCATTCTTTCTCTTTAAACTTCCTATCTTTTATAGGTAGCAAGTAGGTCGTTCCTTTCATTCCCGAAAAATGTCGGTTCGGTTACTGCATCGAGTTTCTCTCGTTTCTCTCGTCTCTCTCTCTCTCTCTCTCTCTCTCTCTCGGTCTATCCGTCTGTCTGTCTTTCTTTTTTCTTTGAACTAGCATTCTAGCTTATTAGTCTAGCTTCCATTTGTATTCTCTCATATACGAAAATAACACAACGATCACAACGCGATATATACAAATATAAGTGGAAATATCCCGACCCGGTAAACTCTCGTTTATGTACGTAAATGACGTTTGGTGTAATTTCAAAGGAAAGATTAAAAAAAAAATTAAAAAAAAAAGAAAAAAGGAAAGAAAGAAAAAAAGAAGGAGAAACAAAGAGGACCAGAAATAGAGGCCTACAATTATAAAAGAGCTATGGAACGAAAGGTCTGATCGCAAAGCGTAATCTCTTGTAATTAATCGCCGCCAAGCGGTGTTCGTGGTTTAAGCGGAGTAAAAGAGAGAGAGAGAGAGAGAGAGAGAGAGAGAGAGAGAGAGGGAGAGAGAGATCTGAGCACCGCTTAGTTTTCTCTTTCTATCTCACTCTTTTCTTTTCTTTCTTCTACTCGAAAAGACCTCGTATTCGAGAGTGCCCAAATCCGCTTAATTACCCAACGCTCATTTGATTCCCACCTCCTCTTATTGCTTCATCTTCATCTTCTTCCTCCTCCTCTTCCTCTTCCTCTTCCTCATCCTCTTCTTCATCTTCTTCTTTTCGTTCCTCTTCTTCGGAGAAAGCAAAAGGATCATTTAAAAGCAACGACGAATTCACCTTGTCTACGAACCAAGGGCTCAAGAGGGAATATAAATGCGAAGGATTTGTCTCGTTTCTGAAACCTACATACGGGAGGAGTAGGTGGGGGGAGGGAGGGAGACTCTTATTAAAAGATAGGAAAGAAGGACCGAACGTCTGGCAAGTGTCTCTAGTGATTTTCGAGATCTCAATGACCATTTAACTTGAAAAGAAAAGACGATAACCGGAGAAGAATGATCTCCTTGTAAAAAGGAAATAAGTAGTCACGCTTAGTCTACGCTTATCGTGTAGATAATTGTGAATTATTTACGTATTACGCGTGACCCATGTAATGTCGGTATTAACAAAAAAAAAAAAAAGAATAAATAAATAAATACAAACGACATATATTTAGATATGACATCCGATCATAATAATATATTTATTATTTATTATTCATTCGGATCAATTATATTGGATCAGAGACATATTAAAACGGATTAGTCGTTTTTAATCGTTTTTTTACGAACGTAAAAAAAAAAAAGAAATGATGTACCGGTGACGCGTATCATTCTATATTGATGTAAGTAGGGACATTTTATTAACGATACTTCGAGAAGTGACACTAAACTTCTGAAAATCGGATGTATGCGAAACCACGAATTATTTACGAACCGACAGCGTGTTGCAGCAGTCGTGAGGTGGCCGCACATGATAAAAGCATTTGTCATCGGTTCGGCTTTCGGTTTCGATTATCGATACGTCTGGGTACACCGGATAGATATACGCACTCGATAACCAATAGTTATTTAATGCACGTTCGTTCTCGACTTTCGCTTTACATTTACACTCCTTATTTCTCTCTCCCACTCTCTCTCTCTCTCTCTTTCTCTCTCTATCTCTCTCTTTTTATATATACACACCCAACCTTTTCCTTTTCTTCTCAGTCAACCCTATTCGACTAATTTTCTTACAATAATGAACTATTATCGAAAAGTAATTAACCCTTTCCCGATAGAAAGGTTCTCGAATAAAAGTAGTTACTTAAAGAAACGATTCGTAATTAGGTACTTTTGTCTTATCCTTTTTTTTTTTTTTTTTTTTTTTTTTTAATAAATCTTCGCTCTCTCTCTCTCTCTCTCTCTTTTTTTCCTTATGCATCAATATTTAAACAACGACGTAATCCGAAGGTTTTAATTATTGAAGTTTTTAATAATCACTATAATTTTCATTCGCATTAAACGTACGTGCAGCGTGGCGATTATACCGACTAACCTTTTGCCACATATTCATTCACCCAATTTTTCCTATCTCGATCTAATTTCTCTCGACTTATTTCTTATCTCACTTTGAGTGCAATAGCGACATACAATGGAATGCCGAAACGTATAAAAGTTATATGACTTCTGAGAAACAAGCACTTCGAAGAAAGTCGACGGTCTTCTTCGTTGTTCTGAAATGGAAGGAGAAACCCAACGCGCGCGACACAGGACGCGAGAGCCTCGTGTCTCCCATTGTACGTCGTACGTTAATTCGCGAGGGAGAAATAAAATAGGGGAGGAGGGAGGGGGATAAGGAAGCGTAGGAAAAGGGTAGAAAGAAGGGATAGAGGATGGTGAAACCCTTCCCGCTTTGTTCTCGTTTTTTTTACCTACTTTCTCGTTCTTCCCTTTTTCGAAACGACTACGTCTTTGTAGAATTTTCGGGAAATCACGTATAGAACGATGTGCACGTGGTTCCTCCCTTATCGCCTCGTAAGATCGATTCCATTCATGCTTCGATTCAAGACCCGTTATAGATTTTATGTATCCCACGACTGAGACGGGATAGTAGAGCTTCCATCTCTGGAGTACCCTCCTGCTGATCTTCTATCGTCCTCATATCCGTAATTCCACTAGGAGAAGAATAAGAGATACACATGAACGCTAGTCCATTTATTTATACTTTCTTCGGATCTTCCAAGGGACCAACTTACGATATCTTCTCGATAAGATATTCCATCGTATATTTCGAGTATCGAAATTATCATCTATATCCAAAGGATCGATCGAAAAGAAGAGAAGTTTACCTGGTTATTGTCAAATGTGTGGGAATGAAGGGGGAACGCAGAGAAAGAGAGAGAAAGAAAGAAAAGTAAGAAATAAAAAAAGAAAGAAAGAAAACGATTTATCGATCTTCCAATTATTAAACATTTGACGTAAGTATTAAGTATAATGAAAAAAAAAAAAAAAAACAAAAAAAAAAGAAAGAAAATGAACGCTCCAAAGAAACGATACTAATCGTTCGATCAATATTTATAATAACTCAAACTTATTTATACATCAACGATAAGCCTATATTACACGTTGATATTTTTGAAATACTTATTAAGTGTATAAAAATGGGGATAGACATAATAAATGGCAGCCTGAAAGGAATGATTATTAACGATCAAAACTGATTCATCTTGCGGATCGATCTAAAATGTTGAATTTTTTTCTTTGTTCTTAAAGATATTATTATACAACATACAGATGGAAAAAAAGTGAAAAAACATCATATATATATATATATATATATGCCATTCAATCAAATGTTATATTACACAGAAATAAATATATAAGTTTTAACGAATACAAACAAATGATAACGGGAGTATAAACCGCACGTAACGTATAATAGAATGAACGTTTCTGGATAAAAAGAGAGATTCGATGAAGATTGTGGAGAATCCATCGAGAATGAACGATGACGTGCGCAGCAAACAAACTCGAGCTAACCCGAGGAAGGAATGAGAATAAAGAGAGAGAAAGAAAGAGAGAGAAAGAAAGAGAGGGAAAGAGAGAGAGAGAGAGATGTATATGCGAGTTCTCTCCACCTTCGGCGTCATGCCACTAATATTTCATCGAGTCTTCCTGTCATTCGTCGATTCGGTTCAGCTCGATGCCACGCGACCGTTTCCTGACTTTTATTTTTCCTTCCTATTCTAAACCGCACAACACAAATTCTTCACATACCATAGATGCGTACGTACGTACGTGTGCATTTACGTATATATGTGTATACGTACGTATGTGTATACATATGTACAAGTCCTATATACGTGTGTTTACCAATATACCAATGTCTATCGTGTTTACACGCAAAGGGTCTTCCTGAACGAACTGCGAGTATCTTTCTAGCTGTCGATTTATTACGTATACGTTCCTTTTGTATTTTCACCACCAACTCTCCTCCCGCGTCCCCACCCAACCTTTCCGACCTATTCCAATAACGAACCCTCTTTTTTGAACACGCGAAGCATCTCTCTTTTCCTTTCCCCTCTGCACGCTCCTCTTTTTCTTTTTCTTTTTATTCCATTCTTCAAATTTCTATGCTTCGCCCTGTTCAATCCTTTGGTAACTGCTTCAAATAAAAAAAAAAAAAAAAAACATACAAAAGGGTTGATAGATATGTGTTATTTATAAATGTATGTGTGTGTATATATATATATATACACACACACACATGTATATATACTGTATGTATGTACGTATATACGTATCTATGCGAGTATATGAAGAAAAGAAAGTAAAGTTATTTCTTCGAGTTGTAATACGTCAAGTGGAAAAGAAATTGAAGAATGACGTTCTAAAAATGGCGTACTTCGGGAGATGTAAAGTCAAAGCGAAGGGTGAAGAATGAAAGAAGAAAGAAAAGAAAGAAAGAAAGAAAGAAAGAAAGGAGAATACGTCCCGTAATATCTGCTATATTTTTACCGAAAGCGCACGTCGAAACATCCCACGCGACTTTGTCGAGTACCGTCTTCGCGTTTCGCGAGGTTTAAGTATGTAACGAGCGAGCTACGATTCTCTGTGAATAATATTTTTCGCCTTCGAAAAATATGGAGGGAGAAAGAGAGAGAGAGAGAGAGAGAGAAATGGCCATACATTTCGTTAGAAGGAATATATAATACTTCTTAGGTACTTCAAAGAAAATAAGAGAAAGGGGAATAGAGTGCGGGGGAGGAGAAAAATAAAATCGCGGAAATTACGTATCGGAAGGCAATAAATAATTTGAAAATTTTTCCAAAGCGTTTGCTGCAGTTATATTCGTTTCTTTCTATCCCATTTTTTCTTTTCCTCCTACGTGCATACATTTACAGAATGCTCTCCTCAAAAGCTACGACCATACAATTGCAAAACTAAAATTTTATAAATAACGATCGCGATTAAAAAAGTGGATAGCTATTGTGAAGCACTATTCTTAATCTACAACGTGTAAAATAATATATTGAATAGTAATCGATTTTAATTGCAATTCTGTATTAATAATTATTCTCGTTAATGGTATTATTTAGAAGTATTACAGATGTATTGGGAAGTATTACGAAAGTATACAGTTCTATTCCATTGATCTTCTTCGTTTCTTTTTCATTCATCGATTCATCTTGCAAATACTTATGTCATTTCACGAGCTCCCCTCTCTCTTTTTCTCTCTCTCTCTCTCTCTCTCTCTCTTCTTTCTCTGTCTCTCCCCTTTTCTCCTTTGTTTGACGGCTTTAAAACTCCACTCTCCAGGACTTACGGTCGCATTTTAAAAAAGAGCATAAAGCGAGTTGGACGAGTAGGGGGGGGAGGGGAGAAGGGAATGAAGCCCTCTTGTGTTCGTAGACTTCTTTTTTCCTCGGAAAAAATTAATCTCTCTCTCTCTCTCTCTCTCTTTCTCTCTTACCATTCTCTGAAATTTGTCTTCGTCCCT
>OU426855.1:6122836-6127836 GCA_911387685.1 Dolichovespula media | reverse complement strand
CAACGTCTCGACGCAAGTATCCTGAAAGTTAACGTCTATGTGGGACTTGATGTGGAAACGCAAGTACCAACCGAACTAGGAATCTCTCTTTTCAAGAAAAGAGAGAGAGAGAGAGAGAAAGAGAGAGAGAGAGAGAGAGAGAGATGTAAGAGTAGGAGGAGGAAGAGTATCTCTCCAAGATCGGCTTTCTCATTAGAATCGAGCTTTCCTCGTTTAGAGTGCTCTCGAATTTTCTTACCCTGGAAATAAGGTGGCCCGGTATAGAAGTGTAGAAGGAGGGTAAGAAGAGAGGAAAGATGGCAGCCGATCAACGAGAGTTCCCCTTCTGTCCTCTTCTTCAATTCCTCACGTTCAATTCTTGTTCCATGGTAGATATAAACGCATAAATCGAAATTAATTTCGAACTGACAGAACCGAACTTGGCGTTTCTCTATTGGTATAGAAAAAAATTATGATAATAGTAATATTAATCAAAATAATATTAATAATAATAATAATAATAATAATAATAATAATAATAATAATAATAATAATAATAATAAACGTTTTATAATTGTGCATAATAACGATGAGTATAATAAAAATTGTGTATAACAAAAATAAATAATAGAATAATAAATAAATAAATAAATAAATAAATAAATAAACGTTTCCAGTTACATATAATAACGTTATGTATAATAAAAATAAATAAAATTGTGTATGATAAAAACAAAGTAGAAAATAAAATACTGTATAATTTTTTCAATTGACAACAATTTACCACAAAATTGATCAAAGGAAAATTTTTCCACTATCACTTCCATTCGTTGCTTCATCGCTTTTTTTTTTTTTTTATAATTTTACTGAGTGATTATAAAACGAATGAAAAATATAATAAAAATAAAACGTATTCGATAAACCGAATAACATCGTTTAATGTTACCGAGTTAAAAGTGTAGAATGGTGGTACTTGACAAAAGACCAAAATAATCTCCATTTTTCCTACCCAGGTCGAACGAACCTCGTATCGAGCTGCCATGAAATATTGCAATTAAATAATTCGTAGAAGAACATCGAATAATTTTATTAAACCCTTCTCCCTACTCTATCTATCTATCTCTCTATTTTTTATATTTAACATTATTCGCTTTGGCAAAGTGCATTACACCCGTTGCATAATTACGGATTTTCACTCTCTTATTTTTGCACTCTCATTTCGAGACTATTGTTTCGTCGATATTTTTCTACGTTCCGTTGTAAACGACAGGGTGGTGTTACGAAACAAATGGTCGCAATTTCGCACGTTTGGATCCGCTCGTCGATCGATGACAGAGAAAAAAGGAGAGAGAGAGAAAGAGAGAGAGAGAGAGAGAGAGAGAAAGAGAGAGAGAGAGAGAGAGAAAGAGAGAGAGAGAGAAAATCGAGCATCAACTGCGGCCGAGGATACAAACGGACTGCGATATTTGCTTTTGTCTTCGAACTCGTTCTCTAATTGCACTTTCGTCCGAGAGTGTACTCTCGATCTATCGTGAAAGAGATGAAGAAAGAGAGAGAGAGAGAGAGAGAGAGAGAGAGAGAGAGAGAGAACACTAGTCATTCTCGTAAAAAACATGACACTCACTCGACGATTCCTAACGAATTTTAATTTCTCCTATCTGCGGCTCGGAATAAATTGAGCGAACATTAAAAAGTGAGCGACATTGAAATCGTGTCGATTTCAGGAGGACAAGATTATCCGCGAGACTCGCCGGCCAAGAAATTAACATTTGCATAAATGCACTTGCATAATGAGCAAGCGAGAGTGTAGAGAGGAGGGAGATGTATTCGGTCTGGTTGTGACTTAATCCTTTCAGGATTCGAGTCGAAGTCACACACTGGTGTGTCCCAACCAGAATCTTAGCCAACTTGCGGCCAAATTGGTTAGGAGTTTCGGGACGGTCATGCAAATGTATCACTTGCATTCCATGAAGAGAGAGAGAGAGAGAGAGAGAGAGAGAGAGAGAGAGAGAGAGCTTCTCTTCGACTTCAGAACAACTTTCGTCGAGAATGCGAGACCGAACGATTCACCCCTTCCTCCTAGTATTATACCAGTACCTTGAAAAGAGAAACTTTTTAGAGGATAAGGAAAAAAAGAAAAAAACAAAAAGAAACGAGAAAGAAGAAATTTTTGATGTCTTCGTTGAACCGAAATATACGAAAAGTTTCGATTACATTCGGTGAAACGTGTATCTGTCTTTACATATATTAGAGTTATCGATTTTTGTTTGTCTAATTTCATCCGATGAATATTTTCATCTTTCTCTACCTACCTACCTATCTATCTATCTCTATATATCAATCTTTATCTATCTATCTATCTATCGCTCATTCATAAAAAAAAAGGATCTCTCAAGACTGAAGATTACGGATGGCCGAGTGCTTGTGAAAAGAAAACAAAACCATTTTCTGGATGACGGGGTATTAGATTGGTCTGAGTTAGGAATGATAGAGAAGCGAGAAAGGCATTTCGCGAAATAGAACGAGTGAAATGGGCCACGAAAAGAAAGCGAGCGATCTATCGAGAAAAAGCAAAACCTAGGGCTAGGAATCTCTTTTTCTTTCAAGGACGAACTGACCCTCTTTTGAGAGTCGTTCCTTCTAACTTATCAAACGAACAAAGGAGTATCCCAGTTTTCTCTTTCCGTGTTTTATTTTCATTTGAAAGAATCAAACGTAACGTTGTTCCGTTCTTTCCTTTCCTACTTTCCTCCTCCATTTACCTCCAACCCTCTACCTACCTACGTTCATATTACGTAGTACAGCCAGGAGAAAAAAGGTTTTTACGAAAAAGCTTTTCCCATGGAATATACCTATGTCAGGAGTACGGTACTTCATCGTCGATACACACGATGAAACTGCTGACACTGAAGTACCGAGGTTCGATCGGTCGACCGATCATCTCAACGATTTTCAAAGCGAATACTCTTTTCCTCTTTCACCATTACCATTACCACCACCACCACCACCATCACCCAGCACCATCACCATCTACTACTAGTACCACCGGGATCATTCTCCAACTCTATAATCTCTCTCATATTTTACTGAATGAAGCGTAAGATGATGTACGATACTCGTGAAATTTTCCCGATGAAAAATGAGAACAAAATCGTTACGATTCGATCATTCCCATTGTCCCAGTTTATTCTCGTTTAGTTTAATATTAATTTATTGATACAATTTTCTTCTTTTCCTTTTTTCTTTCTTTAACGTACCATCCAATATATATATATATATATATATATATATATATATATATATAACGTATAACGTAAATATAGTATAACGTAAATAACGTATAAAAGAAATGTAACAACATATATATATATATATATATATATATATATATATATTTAAGTTACTTTTCTGTAAATTAATTCATTCTTTTATGTTCGCCAGTTGATTTCTTTTTGCTTTGGAAAATACGGAAGTTATCGGCACTTCGATACGGAAATATAAGAACTATAAATTAAAAGCTCCCGTAACCGTGTCGAGGAGTATCGAGGAGAAGGGTCCATTAATTCGAGGGAGAGAGGAAATGAGAGGAGAGTAACCGAGGAAGGGAGCGGAACGTTTTATGCGAACGAGCATCGAGGGAAACGTCCGCTTATTTATACGACACTCGATAACGCTTGGCCTTTGACCATATCCATAGCCCCCTTTCTCCCCTCCCCTCCCCCTACCCCTCCCACTCTCTTCTGTTTCTAATCTCTATGTGAAACAAAATCGATCGAAGGGTTACGAAAATAAAGGGATTTTCTCTAAAATAAATTTTTCCTCTCCCATTACTATCACGCGTTTTTATTTCTTTTTCTTTTTTTTTTGTTTCTATTTTTGTTCGCGTTTTATTTTCTATTTTTGTCCTTTGATTTATCTTCGTTAGTTTTCATTTATTTACTTCACTTTTCGTTATCATCGTAAACGATTCATAAGTCGGTAAAACGTTGATAGAACGAACGAAAACGACGCGAAGGAGAGAAAGGAGAAAAAATAGAAACAAAAAAAGAAAAAACAAGAAAAAGAGAAGAGAAGGAAGAAAGGAGGGACAAAAAAGAAATGATCGAAGAGTCGTTCCACTTAATACGTATATGCGATAGCCGTAAACTAGTCAAAGGGATATATACAACACGTTGTCGATCTCTTTGTGGTGAGGCGTTTGTTTCACCACACCAGCAAGAGCATTTTGCCCGATACCTTCAAACGATAACCTAGGAGTTATGGAACCGATAAGAGAAGAAGTAGACCGAGATTCTCCTAGAGACACTTAACAGAGTCAACGACTAGAAATCTCTTACGTAGATACTTATATATACACACACACACACACACAAAGAGAGAGAGAGAGAGAGAGAGAGAGAAAGAGAGACATATACACACGTGAAAAGGTATTGGTATGATAATAGAGAATAGGACGAATCGGAGCGAGAGAATTAATCTCCCGATAAAATTACCACCTCCTACCCCTACCCCTTCCCTAACCCTATCTCTCCTCCTCCTCCTCCCCTCCCCTTAGTGACACGAGCATTGCCGTGTAGTCGTTAAAAATAGTTCGACGGCTCGAAATAAACGGGCGAGTTCGTTGCCGGAGTCTCGTACTGAATTATCCTCCCAACCGCCTTTTATCGATGTTTCCTGCTCGATAGGAAAAACAGGATGGCTGAACACAACGCCTGTTCTCGTTCGTTGGTTAAATTGGTCGTGTGCCGTTCCACTATCCTATCGCCTTCTTTTACGTTTTATTGCAATCATGATCTCTTCTATAAAATATGATGGACGATCCATATATATATATTTTAACTAGACATTTCAGACTTTTTCAAACGTATATTCACGATATATATTTCACGTTTGTAACGTATAAATCTAAAATTTGAAAAAAAAAAAGAAAGAAACGAGAAAAAGAAAGGAAAGAAATAAAGGAAAACAAAAATAAAATATGGAGTTTAAACTAGTAGTGCCCGTTACAGATTGATGTGTCT
>OU426855.1:6107836-6117836 GCA_911387685.1 Dolichovespula media | reverse complement strand
GAAAGAAAGAAAGAAAGAAGGGAAA
Source organism: Dolichovespula media (assembly GCA_911387685.1). Lineage (NCBI taxonomy): Eukaryota > Metazoa > Arthropoda > Insecta > Hymenoptera > Vespidae > Dolichovespula > Dolichovespula media. Next base: position 6,117,811 of record OU426855.1, on the reverse strand, counting down.
AACAAAATGACGAAAAAAAAATTGAAGAAAAAGAAAAATAAAAAAAAAGAAAAAAGAAATGGACGATACGCGTTTCACGTCTACTAATGCGGTTAATCTGCTCGCGTAAATCTATCTAAGCGCCATGGTCCATTGTCTCCAGTATCACTTCACATTCTACGATTGCAATTAGAGATACGAGAGAGATTACGCGCGCGAGCGTTCTTGCTTTGCTCGTCCCGTTTCGTGTGCAAAAGCTGACAATATTACATTCTACTAGTTCTAATGATTAGAAAAGAAGAGAGAGAGAGAGAGAGAGAGAGAGAGAGAGAAACATAATGTATTCGATGGAAGCGTATATACCGCGCTAACGATAGAGAGGAGAGGGGGTTCAATGCTCTCTCTCTCTCTCTCGTTAGAGATAATTGAAAAAAAAAGAAAAGAAACAAAAAATAGATTAAAATGAAGAATAAAGACTTAGGAATCTCGTTTATAATCGAGTATCGCGGAATAATATATTTCGCGCGTTTTGTGAGAAGTCGTAAAAGGTTCGAAAAAGAGAAATAAAGAAAGAAAGAAAAAAAAAAAAAAAGATGGAAGGAAGGAGAAGATGAAAAATCTCGTAAAAATTTGTTGAAACCTGAAAAGGAAAAAGAGATATGTATCCGGTCACACGCAACATTGAAAACCTATAAAAAAAAAGATACCATCGAAATGAAAATAAAAATGAAAGAGAGATAAAGAAAGATGGAGAGAGAGAGAGAGAGAGAGAGAGAGAGAGAGAGAGAGTCTGTGTGTGTTTATCGAATCGTTATTACAAGAGAGGAAAGCGAGAAAAATTTGATTAGATCGGATCTAGTACGTTTTGATATATCTCGTAAATTTTCTCTCTCTCTCTCTCTCTCTCTCTCTCTTTTCAAACATTTTCTACAACATAAATATAATTCCTTCTACAAGCTTTATACAATATAAATATCTTCGTTGTGTAAGAGAAAGAGGGGAAAGAGAGAAGGGTGATGTCGATGTCCGCTAGAGACTCGACCGAGTTTCGAGAAATCGATTCTCTCTTCGGATAGATAGATAGTAGCACTAATACTAATAGTAGTAGTAGTTGTAATAGTAGTAGTAGTAGTAGTTGCAATAGTAGTAGTAGTAGCAGTAGTAGTAGTAGTAGTAGTAGTAGTAGTAGTGGTAGTAGTAGTAGTAGTAGTAGTAGTAGTAGTAGTAGCAGCAGCAGCACGTGTACACCATGCGTGTCTTCTACGTTCGACGAGCGGATGCAATTTCGATGATGATTTCCCGAGGAAGATAAAGCGAATCGAAGTTAAAGCCAGCCCCTCCCCCCCCACACACACACACATATATATATATATATATATATAGATGTTGAAAATTCGAATTCTCTTCGAAAATTCTACTACCGCCTCGCGTATCGTTCGATCGTTTATTTTCGGTCGGTTACGAACTCCCGTGGGAACGAGTCTGCGAGAGAGGGAGGGGGTAGAAAAAAAGAAAAGAGAAAAAAGAGAAATAAGAATAAAGAACTAGAAAAAAGAAATAATAAAAAGGAAAAAAGCGTGTGCGTGCGCGCGTATGCGTAAATGTGTGTGTGAGAGAGTGAGAGAGTGAGAGAGAGAGAGAGGAACGATTAACGTAGAAATCCCGAACGAACGCTCGACGCGTCTTTCGTTTTGGCCATTGAGTTTTTCTCTCTTTTTCCCCCCTCTTCCTACGGGACGTGCCAAAATTCTCTTTCATTAACACGACTCCGCCAACGTCGAGAGAAAGCGAAAGATAGATGAGAGAGGGAGAAGAGGGGATAGAGAGAGAGAAAGAGAGAGAGAGAAGGGGGGGGGAGGAGAGTGAAGGCAGATAACAGGCACCCTGACAGCAATAACCTAGCGACAGATACTTCGATCGTATCGAGTCCTCGTGCGAATGCACGACTATACCGAATTAACTGGCTGACCCGTGCAGATCCTACTCAGATGGATGAACAGAACACCAAACGAACCCCTTTTCGCGAAAGGTAAATTGCTCGATGTTCGTTGTTCGACGTAGACGAACTAATACTCTCTGGATTATCAACGCTATGACGTTGGTCGATATCTCGTCTCGTCCACCCTTTTACGGCACACACGCCCTTTCGGAACGCACACGGAAACGCACGAAAATACGTAGAAGAAATTTTCTTTCGCCCCTGTTTTACATCTACAAATCAAAATTGAATTTTTCAAAAGTCATTTGAATTTATCAAAAGATCTACTATATTCTCTTAGAGTTTGAAACGCGCTTTGTCACGTACTATACTTTACATGCCGTTTCCCTTTCATATCGACTAAGAAATCACGTTCCATACGATAGCAGAGAATATTCTTTAAATATGTATCAGATAGTCGAGAGATGCAAAGAGAATACAAAGGCAAAGAATACAATTTGTACTATTCTCTCGTTCTCTCGTTCTCTCGTTCTCTCTCTCTCTCTCTCTCTCTCTCTTCCTTTTCTAACGGAGAAACAATTCTGCATTGTTTGCTGTAAATGAGTAATACCTTTCTCTTCGAATAAATATACCTCATTACAAAATTCGAGTTTCTTTTAAAAGAGATACCCCGTCGGCTTCATTTCCGGATTTTAGGGTAGAGAGGACTTTAATTTGCGGCCAAGTGAACGACGATAACGGGATACTTTTTAATTAAATTCCGTTTTCTTTTTTTCTTTTTTTTTTTTTTTTTGTTTTTTCGAACGAATGCGATATTTAATATCATCGCGGATAAGATATTTTATTATTGATGTTCCTAACTCGTTAACGTTAACTATATATCCAATTAAAACGACAAGGAGAATTTTAATTGCATTAATTCCTATTATTATCTTTATAGAAATTTCAATCTCGTTTCGACTAAATTAATTTATATCCGAGGAAATTCGAGAAGGAACCGTTTCTAACGATAAAAATGTCAAAGTTTCGAGCTCTAACGGCACATAGTTAATAATATATTAAAGCCATTTAATATCTCTCATTTCGTCGTTGCGTCCTGATATATCCGCGCTCCAAGCAACCACCATTAATGTCGATGTAATTATTTAACCCGACGTATAGTTCACTTAAGTGAACTTTAATTCGATCGACACGATAACCGGTATGAATTTTGAAAAATTGATTTTGCATTATCTGATCGATCGTTCTATTTCTCGGAGATGTTACTCCTTTAAATAAATTATCCTTACATTAACGAAAATCTTATTGTTAGGAAGGATTGATCGAGTCCGATTAATATCTACTTTATCGAAATTAAAAATTTCTTCGAAAAATCTAACGTTAAAAATCAATAACATCGATAAAAAGCCATAAATTTACGCATAAATATATTTTACAGAGCGTACTTATAATATCAACGTCATACAGTTAATATATATATATATATATATATATATATATATATATATATATATATATATATACAAACAGATACAAACACACACACACTAATTCAACAATACAATTTTCGTTGATTTTCTCCAAAGATATTCAACGATCTCATATCTAAAATCGTATCGTTACTAGCATTACTGCAAATTTTCGCAACGTTTCGGTAAAGAAGAAGGAGCTTCGCATTTCGACTATAAATGGATGGAGGAAGATCCTTGTACCTCTCATAAACGCAAAACGAAAATACAGATGATCCCGTAAGATTCTTAACAGACTCGATACGATCAATTTCTCTTGGCTCGTTTCTCCGAAAGAAAAAAAGGATGAGAGAAAGAGAAAGAGAGAGAGAGAGAGAGAGAGAGAGGAAAAAAACGAAAGAGAGAGGGAAGAAAGAATTCAAGAAGGTTGGAAGCATCGCGTTAGGAAGGAGCAAAGTAATTCCAAAGAAAAGGGTAATGGACCGAATGAAAAGGGTCGACGATTTTGGTTGGATATCTAGAATGTTTTACCCCTTTTCTCCACCCCTCTCCTATCCCTCTTTTTCTTTTCTTGGGATCTCTCTTTCTCTCTCTCTCTCTCTCTCCTCTCTCATGGAACAATCACGAGTTCGAGGATATCTTCACGTTTCATCTGTAATAAATCTAATCGGGAGTAGAGAAATTTTTATCGTCGCTCATTCTCAAAGTTCTTACTAAAAACACACACACACACACACACACATACAGATGAACCTGTATATATATATATATATATATATATATATATATATATGCGCACATACACACACACATATATAAAGTGCAACGACCTGCATTAAACTACGAAAAAAAGAGAGGAATTTTATGAGGCTTCAAACTAATGAAAATTTGCTAGTAGGAAGGGCGAACGAGTTCGTATTTTCTTTTCTTTTTTTTTTTTTTTTTTTTCATCCCTCATCAATCCTCGTCCCAAGTCCATATAACGAGCCCTTCTATACCTAACCGAGGGATTTTAATCGCGATATGTCGACTTAACACGCGAGTACCGCTCGCCGTCATTTTAACTCGTTCTTTTACGTTCGTACCGACATCGTTAGTCGAACGATACGTTCCTTCTTCCTCCTTTATATCGACTTAATACCAGAGGATCAATTTCTCGTATCGTATGAACAGCTGTGTTATCATAACCTAACGGGTAGAAAATGTCGTTAAGAGAAATATAACGATGGGAATAGACGAAGAAAGATAAATATAATAAAGTAGATAAAAAAAAAAAAAAAACAAGAAAAAAAAAGAAAGTGTGTATAAAGATTAATTAACATCGAACATAATTAATCGTTGCATCCTTCTTATGCATGGGAAAAAAGGTAACTAATAAAACAAAAAGAAAGAAAGAAAGAAAGAAAGAGAGAGAGAGAGAGAGAGAGAGAGAGAGAGAGAGAGCAAGCAAGTACCCAACGATCGAAGCGATTAAATTTTCACACCATTTCATGCAACACGAGGAACGAGCGACAAAGAAATTGGAGGCGGCTTTTGGCGAGCGCGTTAATTAGGAAAGGTAATTAGCTGCAAGAGGTGTTCGTCGCGGGAAAACGCCCTCCAAATGTGTCCACGTACGCTCGTTTACAGGTGAAACGTGACACGGCGTAACTCCGGACAGCGTTACACGTGACGTCTACACACTATAGGGTCGACAGCAATTATACGATACAATACCACGAACGAGTAAATTGCTACTCGACTTCTCGTCTTTACTACTCTTTCCTTCTCTCTCTCTCTCTCTCTCTCTCTCTCTCTCTCTCTCTCTCTCTCTCTCTCCCTCGCTCGCTCGCTCTATCTTGCTTTTTCGAGGAAAAAGTGAGAGACATGTTAAATTCGCACAGCTGTTTTCGTATCTTCCGGACCAAAGTCTTTCGGCCACAGTCGAAACAAGAAAACGTGTTAATTATTGTACGTAACCACATATTATTTGACTCTCATATATACTTTTCATAATATTTAACCGACACATCTATCAATAGAACTAATAATGTTACACCACAAATTGAATATTTTCAAATTGGAAAAATTACATTACCACCAATCAGCCATTCGATCATCGATCGATTGGAAACATATACTTCCAAACTATTAATTATCGTGAATATCCTGTATAAATTAATGAACCTTGTTATTATTGACTGACACGGAGCTCCGTAAAATACTTAGTGATTGGAAATTCGGATCATTTTGTTAAAATTATAGAAATGAACCAAAAAGTATACTTTTACTATCAAATATATACTTATAACATCTAATAAGAAATATACATACATGCATACATCTACTTATACACACACACAATATATATATATATATATATATATATATGTACACACATACACATCCACACAAAATATAAACACAATATTCGTTGATTATATCATAGTATGTTCTAGGAATAATTTAATGAATCTGTTACGATCGATGTGTACTCGTTTTCTACCTATTTACGTAGTTGATAATATTTTAATCGTAATACATTACGTTCTATATTCCTTATTATATATTCTATATTACATATTCTATCTTACGTTATTAAATCTAACTCAAACGGTATATCCAACACACACACACACACACACACATATATTCAAGTATAAGTAATAAATAAAAGAAATAAACCTAAGTATTTATCTATGTCATTTATCTATCCGTTTCTCGGCCAATAAGCAGGAAGTAAAACAGAAGACAGAAGGAGTGCAGGCGAAGTGTGCACTTCAATAATCCGATTTCACTCATTAGCTTCGCTTATTCTCCTTTTAATTGGTGCTGCTAGTCGTCGATCTTTATCGACGTACTACGCAACCTAGATAACACGTCCGACCTTTACGAAGAACCGATTCTTACTGATACGTGCGCCACAACCTTTCGAATGTGTGTGTGTGTGTGTGTTATGTGTCTGTGTTTGTTATTCTTGGCACGTCTCCTTGTTGTTTATCTCTCGATCTACCGTTACAACTAATCGTTACATACAATCTCTTATCAAAATTTATTTCCCTATATCTCAAATGGTTTCGGCTATAGAAAATTTGTTTCAAAAATAAAAATAAATCTATTTTGGGTACGATACTAAGTTAAATTTTAATTACAACTTTTTTCCTTTTCAATAGAGAAAATAATCAATCGTTAATGTAAAAACATTTCCGAGAACCCAAATAAACTCTCCTCTCGCCCTTTACTGCTATTTCTAGCTACCTAAGTTTCACGAGATAACAAGCAGCAATTTATCCGAGCTTCCTGAATCCACCCGATGGTAGGTACATTAAAATGAATACTGTGTGTATATATATATACACACACACACACACACACACACGAGTAATTTATTTGGAAGATACCACAGGTATCGTCTTCTCGAGATCGAGAAGAGGGATGTTGCTAGGTCCTTTCGGTAAGGGATAGGACGAGATATTCGTAGAATAATGTGAACGCTTGATTACGTCGTTTTATTTTTAATTTAATTATCTCTAACCATTGTCTAGTATAATCTTATCGAACAAATGGTATAGGTTCTGACCGATTTACTCGTGATCGTTATAATGTAATTATTGTGATTTCCATGTCAAAAATAGATAGAAATGTTTACATACTCACGTTCACTCACTCACTCACTCACTCACTCACTCACTCAACTATGTATTTATTTATAAAGAACCATATTTATTCTTCAATTTATACTATTGTTTTCTTTCTTAACTACATATACGCCCGAAGTTTTCTTTAAAATGTATGTTACGAAGGAAGAGAGAACTTATTTCGGGAAAATTCAAAAAGTAGGGAGTGTAATTTCACAAGGATTCTCCGCATATAACGCCAAGTTGAATTACTGTAAGTTCGAGTCATCGGTATTATACGCTACTTTTACAACGAAACTTTTCGAGTACTTCCATCGCGAAAGTGTCACATGATAAAATCCAAGTTTTTCGGAACTTTCCAACGAACTTCGAAGATAGATAGAGAAAAACACACACACGGAGAGAGGGTGAGAGAGAGAGAGAGAGAGAGAGTGAGTTTTTATAGTATCGAAATGATTTAAACATATGGTAAAGAAACTTGGAAGAGTGAAAATGTATGTGTGCGTAGTGTAACAATCGTATATAAGAAATGAAAAATAAAGAAATTAGTAACATGCAACGGGTTTCGTTTCTTCGTACAAAAATTAAATGTTTTATATTAGAAACAAAAGGAGAGAAAGAGAGAGAAGCAGAGCAAAGAGACAGAGAGTATTGTTTTTCGGTATAATTCTTTGTCAACGAATAAAAACGTTCTCTGTTAGAGAAATTGAAACAAAGCTTTTAAAACTAGTACCTAAAGATATGGGAAGAGACGAAGAAAGAATATAAAATAAAAAGGGGTAGAAACTAGAAACGGAAGGAAGAATTTAAAAGGCATCCTCCTCCTAATCGCGTTGAAGCTCGAAAAGTAGAACAGAACAAAGTAAATCCTTCCTGTAAGAAAAGCCGTAATTGTTCCGTCGCGTCGTGTCTTTTACGTGACGACTACAAATCGAACGTTTTCTCCTTATAGGAATGGACACGGCCGGCAATGAGAGCACACTACTATTACAACTACTTACAATCAGTTGTAACAACGATAAAAGTAATGATAACAGTACCTAGTGGCAAGTTTTATTCAAAGGAATTTCCAAGCATCTTGAATCGTGCCAACGTGAAATTGTATTATTTCTCTTCGAGAGAATCGTTCTTATCGATCCGTTATCGGTGAAAGGAGAGTTTCATTAATTTTCTTTAAAAAAAAAAAAAAAAGAAAGAAAATAAATTAAAAGAAAAGAAAAAAGAAAACGGAGATAGAGATAGAGAAAGAAAAAGAGAAAGAGAAAGAGAAAGAGAAAGAGAGAGAGAGAAAAAATAAAATAATAAATAAAGAATGAGATAAGATAAGGAGAGATCGTATAACGCAAAAAATCGAGATCCATCCCAGGAAATTCGTTCGTTCGGCTGTATTACGTATAAGTTGGGACACGGTGGATAGTAGATATCCGGAAACCACGGAAGATCGCGTTTCTCATCTACTGCAGCTGTACTCTAGCCCGGTTTCGAGATCAAATCGAATGTATTCGCTATGTACACACACACACACACACACACACACACACACATAATATGAGTATACATTTACTCATGTATACACGCATGCGCGCATGTGTGTGTGTACACGTAGCTATACACCAATATAAGTATATATATATATATATATATATATATATATATATTTATATATTTATGTATATTACAAGAAGATATTTGTGTTTCTTTATTTTACATAGAAACGTAACGCTCGTCGATCCTCGTAACGAGAAATGCATGCTCGAGATAAACAATAAACTTCTCGAAAAATCAACGACAGCTCGATTTAGAGGCGACTCATGTTCCTAGGGTAAGAGATCGTAAAATTCTTTTTTTAAGATGTCTCCGAATGGTATCGATCGGTAAGTCCTTTCAAGAGGTCTCGCGTTCATCCGGAAAAAGCGATCGGCACAAATTTCCTTCCTCGAGTCGAACTCGTTTCCTCGCGGAAGTTAGCCGCAAAGATCGTAAATTTACAAATAGAGGGGAAAAGGAAAAAAAAAAAGAAGAAAGAAAGAAACCAAATCCACGAAAGAATTATAAAGTTCTTTCCACTCCGTTTAACGAAACGATTAATGAAAAATGATATCTTCGATCGATTAGCATTAAACATTGTGGCTTCATTTATTACTTTACAATTTTGTCCTAGATTAATAATAATAATAATAATAATAATAATAATAGTAATAAAAATTACAAAAAATTTTATGATGAAATGCATACATTTTTTGTAATGTTTGTGTTTCTAATTAATATTTGTAATTTAACGAACAGGATTCATACTCAATACCTAAACATTTTGTACGTTTATGTGTGTTTAATTAGACAGCTAATAAGAAGGCGGAATAATATCTACAGTTTTCACTCGATAAATATGTGATACACTGATGTGACCATCTTGGGAAGACATTTTCTCAATCATCGATAACTCGTGGGGGTCTTATAAAAAAGTAAACGATCTACTTCGTGTAACAGAGTTTCACGTTGCTTTAAAAAGAAGGCCAAGCGGCCGGTATTCGAGTTCCTTATCCCTGATTCCTGAAGTTTTTCAGCAATGAATGAGAAGAAAAAGAAAGAAGGAGAAAGAAGAAAGAGGGGCGGGGGAGGGAGGGAGGGAGGGAGGGAGAGGGGAAAGAGAAAGAAGGAAAAATAGAGAGAGAGAGAGAGAGAGAGAGAAGTAGCATGTGGGGATCGATGCGTTCTCAAAGATTGCACGTGAGAAGGAAGACGATGAAGGAGGAAGAGGAGGACAGTAGGTTAGAGAGGGAACGAGAGGAGGGAAATAAACCTGTCTTCGCAACCATCGTGGAACATAACGGGCGAGCAAGCTTCCTAGTACAGCTGAAGTTGCGTTCCCGCGGGTCTTCTTACTATCTCAAAAGGAGAATAGACGGAGAGAGAGAGAGAGAGAGAGAGAGAGAGAGAAATAGAGATAGAAATAGAGAAACGGAAGCTAGGA
>OU426855.1:6085635-6103135 GCA_911387685.1 Dolichovespula media | reverse complement strand
CCGGCCGACCTCACCCCTCATTTTTTTTTGATTTTTGTTTTAGTTCGACTACCTCGACGTAACGCGCATGCGCTCCTCGCCAGCCGTGCCGCCACCGGACCGAGAAAATGAAATATTAACCACGAACGTAGGAAACAAAAGACGAGGGAGAGAGAAAGAGAGAGAGAGAGAGACAGAGAGAGAGAGAGAGAGAGAGAGACAGACAGAGAGAGGGAGAAGGGTGGGGTGGGAGGGGGACTGGAACTAAACGAAGCAAATAGGAGAGTAAAATAAAAAAGCAAAAAGAGAGAGAGGAAAGGTAGAGGGGGATGGAGGATTGTGGAAGGAGACGGGGAGGAAGGGGGGAGGAGAAGGTATAACAGAAAAACGACAGATTCCTAATTGAAACGGCAGAAGCTTGACCGTCAAGCGTACTTTAATTTATCTATCGACTTTCGACGTCCGATGTTCATTACACAAAGATTCTTTTTCTTTCTTTTTGCTTTTTGTTCTTTTCTCTCTTCTTTTTTTTCCCCCCCTACCTTTTCATTCTTTTTAGAGAACGAGTGGTCAGATCGTGACGGTTTCGTCGTCTTTGAAATGGTTTTACCATCCACCGATTTTCTCTCTCGCTATTTCCTTCTCTTTCTCTTGTCAACCGTACAATCGGAAAAGTAATAAATCGAAGTCAACAAATTTTGGTCCCAAAACGTACGGATATATGTTCTAAAGAGAAGAATCGTTATAATAGGTCTTACAAGGAACCGAGAGAAAGCATCGTTTCTTCTCGCATATGGAAGAACACAAACCGGCTGCAGTCTGATACCCCTCGAGGCCAGAAAAATGTGAGAGAGAGAGAGAGAGAGAGAGAGAGAGAGAGAGAGAGAGAGAGAGAGAGAGAGATAGGGGGATAGAAAGAAAGAAAGAAAGAGACAGAGAGAGAGAGAGAGAGAAAGAGAGAGAAAAGAGAGAGAATGTTCACAGGCTAATAGCGACGCAGCAAACAATGGAGCCGGCCTTGTAGCACTGTTTAACGGGTGACTTTGTCAAAGGAAACGGAACGACGACGCACGAAAGTTTGGTGGATGGGCTATTCACGAAAGCAGGCCGACTTTTGTTTTAGAACTTTTGTCGCACGACGCGGCGACGATACACTACCAGCAACCAACGAGAGGTCGTAGTAAGGTAGCCAGCGAGGCGCAAACACACACACACACACACACACACATATATATATATATACATGGTACGGATAGTAAAGGACAGAGGACAGAGAAAAAAAGAAAAAGAATGAGAGAGAGAGAGAGAGAGAGAGAGAAAGACATGGGAGTAACATATACACACAAAACAGCTAAGGGAGGATGGAAAGAGGCTTTACTATACACGACCGACCAACTTTTCGACTCTGCATTATTTCCGTCTCTCAGACGCCATTGTTTGTTTCTTGCGAACACGTACGGCGACAAGCAGTGACGCCTGAATTTTTATATTTGATTTTCTTTTCTCTTTTTCTTTCTCTCTCTCTCTCTCTCTCTCTCTCTCTCTCTCTCTCTCTTTATTCTTTTTACGGTTTACACGAGTAAACTCTAACCCCCATCGAGTTTTACAAAGAATGCTTATAATCCTTTCTATCTCTTCCCCTCCCTCTCTATCTATCTATCTATCTATCTATCTATCTATCTATCTATCTATCTATCTATCTATCTTATTTTCCTTCTCTTCCCTTTTGATGGAACGATCGAAGAGTCATAAGACCGTCGTCTCCTTTTTTTACAACATCAACGAGATGCACGAGGTACTATTAAAGAAAAAATAAATAAATAAATAAATAAATAAAATAAAAAAAAAAATAAATAAAAGGAAACGAAAAAAAATGGAGTAACTACATGAACGGTATATAAATAAATCCACGGCGAGCCATGGAAGATCGTTCGGGATGGCAAAAACACGACGATATTAACCGGAGAACGGTGTATAAATAACGACGATGGGCGAAGGTAAAAGAACGTTCGTAGTGAAGAGAGAGAGAGAGAGAGAGAGAGAGAGAGAGAGAGAGAGAGAGAGAGAGAAATAGTACGTTAAGATAGTGCTATTGATCTAAAGATCCTGCGAGGTAAGACATTTTCTTCGCTAGTCATTTCTTCGTCATGAAAAAGATACCTACACATTTTCTATGTACATACATAAGAGTAAGAAATATATATACACGCGAGCACACGCACGCAAGCGCACATAGCACACACAAACAAACACACACACACACACACACACGGTATATGAAGATAGAAGAGAAAACGCATCTGTCGATTCGATTCACGAGCAAATTGTATGCGACGAACGCTCAACATTTAAATTCTGCCATTTCGGTTAATCCCGGTCGATTTATAGAGCCATTACTATGCGACGAATGACTAGGCGTTTCCTACGAGAATCTTTACGTCATAAGTCGATCGTATCAAGATCGAGAAGCTTCGTTAAGGTCGTCTAAAACGGTGCAAACATGACTGATAATCTTTCGGAGTCGATCGTGTGTTCTTTCTTCTTTTTCTATTTATTCATTTAATATCGACAAAAATCATTTCACGTAGGTTTATGGAATGCAAATAAATCATATGCGAGTTACGCTTCATCATCGTCGTTTTTATCGAAAAAAAAAAAAAAGGAAAAAAAGAATGTACACGTATATATTTATATATATAAAAAAAAAAAAAAAATAAAAAAAACTCGTTATTTCGACTGAATGGATTGCAGTAGAACAAATGAAAAAACCATCCGAAACAAATCAATGAACCAGAGAAATAACATTTTGTATAAACAAGCAGCCTGAAAAATTCAGATTTTTAGTAACCAGCGAGAGAGAGATAGAGAGAGAGAGAGAGAGAGAGAGAGAGAGAGTGACGCAGAGAGTCAGAGTGATAGAGAAAGAGAGATAGAGAGAGAGAGAGAGAGAGAGAGACGTGCCGGAGATGGGCGAATGAATATTCATCGTTCTTTAATGCGACGCGATCGTCGTTTTCCCGCGTGATCGCGGTACCGCGTGGTGCACGCATACTCGCGTCACTTCCTTTCCTCGTACTACGTACGTTTTCACGGGGTATTAGAAACGTCACTTTCCAAGCTCAAACACGGGGATCCTTTTAAGCACTTGCAGTGCTCTTTATTCCTCCTCTCTCCTTCTTCCTCTCTCTCTCTCTCTCTCTCTCTCTCTCTCTCTCTCTCTATCTATCTATCTCCGCGTCTATCTCTTTTTCTCCGTCTTTCATAGGTGAAACTATTCTTCGCTATCCTTCGCTCGAGTTCACATGCAGCAAACTATGTAAAATCATGTATGTATACGTTGAACGTTCAACACGTTTCCTTTTCAAAGGTTTATTGTATAAAGGGAGGAGATCAAAGACGATTTTGACTTTCTCACGATTTTCCGTGATACTCATTGAAAATCATTATTTCTTTGAAACGAATGCATCAACGCTACTCGAAAGTTCAGAACCGGGAATTTGAAATATACTTGGTTTCTTAAAATGAAACAGAAGTTCTCTATCTCTCTCTCTCTCTCTCTCTTTCTCTCTCTTTCTCTTTCTCTTTCTCTTTCTCTTGTTTCCCTTTATATATGTATACATATATATATATATATATATATATATATATATATATATATATAGAGAGAGAGAGAGAGAGATGTTTTTCTGAAAAACACGAGTACAGCGTACATAAAATTTATTAGGTTTCGAACGGCGCGTAAATATCGATTACTTCATCGTACAGAAGCCACATTACATGTTCATAGTTAGGAAGTCGTTATCGTACTTCATTACAATAGGTACGAGGAACAAGTTTCGGACGCAGTCGGTTAACTTGCAAATATTCAGGAAAACATAATGCCCAGTTATACATCCCTCACGTGATTATGGCCATCTCGATCTCGTTTAATGAAGTTTACGCAAGTGTGTTTCCCTATAGAACCTTGGTAGATTTAATTTCAGAATTCGATTCATTATATAAAAACTTCATTTATTTCTATCGAGCGAACGAAGATAATTAAATATAATTTCGACGAAACACTTCAGCCCATCGATCTGATTTCATTGATATATCCGTCAACTTTTACTATACGTAAATTATTCATTATTTTCTTTAATGTTATTATTCAAATTCTAAGTAAAAAAAAAAAAAAAAAAAAAAAGAGAGAGAGAAAGAAGATCCTATCCAATTACGTGCAACAATTAATTCTCCTCGATATGATAAATAATTATTGAGTACGGGGAGGGGGGGGGGAATAAAGTAAGAGTTAATTGATCGAACGCTTTTTCTCCGATATCCGTGAGACTGTAATTAGTTGTAAGAAAAAAAAAAAAAAAAAAAAAAAAAAGAGAGAAAAAGGGAAGACTAAAAAAAGAAAAAAGATCAGAAGAAAAACATAGAAGAGGAGAGACATTTATCTATTATCCTCACACTCTAGTTGGCCAGTTCAAGGCTTTATCTTAGAGACCTAGAGCTAGCACGCGCGATCTCTCGCAAAAAAGGGCCTCCTCCTTCCCTCCATCTCTTCCTTTTTATTTCTCTTTCTAGCGGCATCGTAGTGACCGTATTCTCTCTTCAACGACCTCGAAAATTAGATCGAAGTAGTAACGAAAGCCACGTTTAATCGCGTAACGTATGGCCGGCATATGCGATACATGCACACGCAAAACTACTACACACAGGTTAAGTCGCGTCGCACTACTCACACGCACGGCGTGTGTATATATATATATATATACACGTATGTATATATATATATACACGTATACTCTCGTTTACGTGATCTAAAAGGAAGGATAAAGTAAGGAAGGATATAGGAGAGGATGAATATAGAGGAAGAATAACGAAGGAAAGAACGTTGGTAAGACGGTAAGCCAGAACGACGAGAGTGTACCAAGGAAGATATTATGCATAATGCATACACGTGCTCCCTATACATAAGTAATATGTTATCTGGTATTAGCGAGAGCATAACCGTAAGCAGCGATTACATTGCTGGCCATTGCATAAGTCATATCTCTCGGCGTCGGTGTACCAAAGATCGAATCTCACCGTATTCTATACTACTATTCTATCGTTACCGTTATTACAACGGCAACTGCAATGGCCCATCGCTTCTCTTCCTCTTCCTCTTCCTCCTCCTCCTCCTCCTCCTCCTCCCCCTCCTCCTCATTCTCCTTCCCTCCGCCTTCTAATTCACCTCATCCTGGCACGCGCTTCGAAACCTCCCGTTTTCACGATTAAGAGAGAGAAACTATTACGATTCCAAAGATTGATTTCTTTCTTCGTTGTTTTATCATTAATGAGAAACAGGTGTGATCGTTAAAACGTAACTACGTCGTCGTTAGATCACTCAGTCTGACGATTTAAAAATTTCCCGTTTTATTTATAATGAAAATTGTTTTTGCTCCTTTTAACAATTGGAAGCTCCGAAAGTTTTATATTGGTCGAGATACTTCAAGTTTCTTAGTATGGTTAAAAAGAGATAACGTACCAATATTGTCTCGTGAATTTTACGCGAACATAGTTTTATATCAACATTCTCTCAAACTTTTTGCCGTGCGATAGGATTTGTTTGATGTGCACTGCGGCTCACATGTTCATAATATTAATACAATTATTAAAAATCTGATATACCGAAGTCATCGCGTATTAATTTAAATATGCGACTTTTTATTTGTAATCACGATAATAAGATCTTCACAAATTCGCAATAACATTCCATTTGGCGAACCTTATAACGATCTCTTTCAAATTAAACAATTCGTTTACTTTGACATAAGATGACTATTAAAAATTTAACGTATGCTCGATAATATGGAGTTTAATTATATCCGAAGAATTACCATTTGTACAAGATAGTAATTACAATATCTGTAAGTTAAAATATCTTTCAATAGTAATAATATCGTAAAATTTTTCTCTTTATTTTAGAAATAATATCGAATAAAATTGCGATCATCCATGACTATTATATCAATTAAGAAAAAAAAAAATAGATATATATATATACATATATATATATATATACTTAAATTTCATGAAAAATAAAATTATTAAGAAATATCTTTTAAAGACCTAACTTTTAATTATCTTTCTCTAAAGTATGTCAAGTGGTAAATGGTGAAATGTTCAAGATGTCTGAAGTAAGTAATTGATCGAGGCTACTGCTTATCTAATACCTAAACAGATCCGCAAAATTAAGCTCCGTGGGCCAGCTTTCGTTCAGCATAACGAGTTGCACGTATCCCAGGTATATACACACATATGTATGTACATAGGTACAAAATGATTCCTAGGCCCTTACGCGTTATCTCTCAACAGCAGGTAATTTCGAAGAAGGAAGTGGATGGATCGATTGGACGGCTTGAAACGAGGTAGGTGTTTTCGAGTTTGTTAACTCTCGACCTCATCAACTATCTATCTATCTATCTATCTATCTATCTATCCATTTATCTATCTAGCAATCTATCTATCTATCTATCCATCCATCCATCTATCTATCCGTCCGTCTCTTTCTTTCTTCCCGTTCGTTTAAAGACAAATCCTCAATATCTATACAATTTATACTTATTTCAAATATAAGCTTAGCCAGAACAAAAATGTTCGGAGATCAAAAATGATGATTCTTCGTGAAAACTTCGTGAACTTTTCGCAGCGGTCATCGAAAGCAATCGAAGAGAAGAAGTCATCGAATGAGAAAAAGATATCATCCTCCCAGTCTGCCTCTTATTCCTCCTATCCACCAGCCCCCACTCCCGCCCCTCTGCATCCAGTCCGCTACGCGTTCTCTTCAATTTGATTTTCTCCAAGAACTCTTCTCGTGGTAACTTCGAAAATGGCGACGAAGACGACGTACTTTAAAGGGTGGACGGAGGAGCTATCTAGGGGTCCAAAGAACGAAGTAGACGAATCAACCATTAGTCTTTCTGACGTTTCAATCGAGGGACCAATGCAGTGTGTCCGATCGACGATCTATCGCGTCGCTATTATTATCATCGTTTCGTTGACGTATCGTTATTGATAAATATAAAGGGGGAAGAAAAAAAAAAAAAAGAAAAAGAAAAAAAAAATAATGCGTGATAAAGAATTCGATGAGATCGGTTCAAGATTTAATTATCGTACTTCTTACGATCGAGAACTTAAATGAACAGCCGAAGATTGAATGAAAAGGAAAGCGAGAGAGAGAGAGAGAGAGAGAGAGAGAGAGAGAGAGAGAGAGAGAGAAGGCTATAAGTCCTGGACGATAACACGCGGCCTCAGGAAACTTCGGTAAGTGGGCAGTTTTCTCGCGAAATTACTCGCATCAGTCTGTGGTAATCACGGTTGTAAGCGGCTCGAGAGAAATGTAAACGCGCCTACTAACTCACCGCGAGCAATATCTCTCTCTCTCTCTCTCTCTCTCTCTCTCTCTCTCTCTCTCTCTCTCTCTGTCTGTCTTTCTCTTTGCCTCACCCCATCCCCCTCTCTCTCTCTCTCTCTCTCTCTCTCTCTCTCTCTCTCTCTCTCTCTCTCTCTTCCTCGTTGACTCCTAAGACAGAACGGCCGTCTAACAGTGGCGTCGGCAGCTCCTCCTTATCTCGGGACATCTCGTATTAAGACGTTTGACGCAAGTGCGGCGGCCTTAATTAAAAGCCGTCGGAAGGCGAAGAATTATTACATCGTATAATGACTCTCTCTCTTTCTCTCTTTCTCTCTCTCTCTCTCTCTCTCTCTCTCTCTCTCTCTCTCTTTCTCTCCCTCCCTCTCTCTTTTTCTTTCTCTTTCTCTCTCTCTCTCTCTCTTTTTTCTTTTCTTTTTCTTTACCTCCTTTCGAGAAGCTTTCGAAGAAAATGAAAAATTTCTTTCTCTCTCTCTCTCTCTCTCTCTCTCTCTCTCTCTCTCTCTCTCTCGCGCTTCTTCTCTATCTCGAATTCTTTCACGATCGAATTTATTAACTCTGAGAAATAATTCTTCTTTTAATTTCTCCTTTTTCTTTCCCCTCCCCTCCCTCCCCTCCCCTTCCCCCCTCTCCCGAGAATAACACTTCGTTCAACTTTTTTTCCCGTAAGAAGAAGACGAAGTAGTAATAGCAGTAGCAGTAGTAATAGTAGTAGTAGTAATAGTAATAGTGGTAGTAGTAGTAGTAGCAATAGTAGTAGTAGTAGTAGTAGTAGTAGTAGTAGTAGTTGTTGTTGTAGAAGAAGAAAAAAAGAAAAGAAAATACAAGCGACGTTGGAGATGAGAAAATTTAAAGGAAAAATTTGTTAAAAGGATCTAACCGTCGAGAAGAAAATCGAAAGTAGAAACAAGACGACGTTAACTTTGCACTCATCGCCTTTGGCCAAGAGTCCAACGACGATATTGCGAGAACCTTGCCGCCAACTCGTCACCACATCAAGGATGATCCGTGCCGCAGGGGTTTTCGTAACTTTAAACGCGTCATGCTTCCCCCTCTCCCCGCACTTCCGACACCACAGTCCTAGAGACCATCTTACGCGAGACTCTCTCTCTCTCTCTCTCTCTCTCTAACCAAACGCTTGAATGTGTTAAATACGTAAAACGGAAGCAATTCACCGTGAAAATGCCTCCGGCGATTTGCCAGCTAGACATGCGCTCGTCTAACGAATTCGCACGTGGGAGGAACATACGTAATGGTGTGTCATGGGAGTATATGGTCAAAAGTAAAAAAAGAAGATTTATATAGGTTTAAACCATGTTATCTTTTATGGTGGATCCGAGTACTCTCTCT
Source organism: Dolichovespula media (assembly GCA_911387685.1). NCBI lineage: Eukaryota > Metazoa > Arthropoda > Insecta > Hymenoptera > Vespidae > Dolichovespula > Dolichovespula media. The sequence goes on along the minus strand of OU426855.1, from coordinate 6,094,404 downwards.
CTCTCTCTCTCTCTCTCTCTCTCTCTCTCTCCTCTCTCTCTCTCTCTCTCTCTCTCTCTCTCTCTCTCTCTCTCTCTCAAATAATCTCTGAACAACGGAACTACGATCTTCGACGACGTACACGATTGACAATTAGAAGATCGATTGATAGATCAAAATCATTTAGATGTTATTTGTGATAATATACATGTAGGTAGGATTCAATTTTCGGATAAAAAGTTTCAACCGTTTCGTATAATTACAAATTGAATATTATTTTGATAGAATTTTTCTGATACCCCTTGTGATCTAATGTTTCGCACTGAGTAAGTATCTCGCGTCGAGGGAGATACCATTTTAAACGTTCAAGTTTTCTGAAAAGAAATTTTTATTTTATTGAAAGAGTTGATATTATTTTGAGAAAAAAATTTCAAGAGAAAAATCTGTCGAATAGATTCGATTACTCGTTTAAAATATATAATCGAAAAACTTTTTCGGAAATTTATATGTATGTATATGTATGAGACTAAATTAGTTTTGGTAACATATGCCATTAAAATTGCTTTTTTCCTTCTTTTTTTTTTTTATTTTTATTTCTTTTTTATTTTTATTTTTTTATTTTTTTATTTTTTAACGATCGTTCCATATTCCCCATTTTACGCGTAACCGTTTGAAATGAAGAGTTATTTTCACGAAGAATAACGTTTCGTACTTTATACGTGTGACCCGTTGGAAACCGGGATCCTATACCAATCAAACTCGTGCTCACGTTTAGGCTATCGACGCATAGCGAGTTTGTTCTAGGTCTGTAGGGACGATTGGACACCAGGAGAAAATTTACGTTTCAATTACGATCGAACGACAAAGCTTTGCAATATTCACATTTACAGAGGTCCGTTTGGCACGATTGTCATTCGAATCCTTTTACATTATTATTCTATCGGCTATACTGGAGCTATACACCTTTCTGCTACTCTCATTCGCCGATCCTGGAATGCTGACATCGATGTTGCTCGATCGTAGTTTCCATCGAATCCACGTGTGTCCGCTGATTACGAGTTCGAACTCTGCCTAATCAAATGACGTTCGGTTTGCCAAGTTGAACTGGACGATGTCGATTCTCCAACGCAAAACGCCTGAATTGAAACTTTGAAACCGACAAGTGGATTAAATAAAATTGACATTCGAAAATAAATAAGCAAACAATCGCGACGGACAGATGGCTTCAAAAGGACCGACCATTTTGATTTAACGAAAAGAATATTTATTTGTTCTGATTTATAGTACGTAGTAAAGGGATTGATCGAAAGAGACGTACCTGTCATATATTTTTCTCTCTTCCTTCTGACTCGTATTATTTACGGTATGCTACGTGTGTCGAATTTTAAAAGGATATCGAAGTTAAAATTTCACCCGGAGGGTATTTCAAGAATAAAAAAAAAAAAAAAGAAAACAAAGCAAATGCGGCCATTATTCGAATATTTATATAAGATGCTACAAATAAATTCACTTTCTTTACTCGAATAATAATCCACTGAGATAAATCATGTTTTGTTCCAAATGTGTGTGTGTGCGCGCGCGCGCGCGCGTGTATATATACACACATGCCTATATTCATGAGACTCGCAAAGGATACATACGATAATAAATTGATAAAAACACTTGGAACGATAAGCGAATAATTATACAAATAATGAATAAAATATTATTGGCTCGCGCACGTTGTTCGATCAAATATATTCATTCGTTCGCAAATAATAAAATTATATTTGCCATTCTAATCCATTATCTGTTATTTGACTTGTATTCGCGCAGTATCAACGAACTGTGATAGTAAAAGGTACGTTAACGTTCGATGATAAATGAACAAGTGTTTTCGAGTATTATATGAAAAATTATGTGACTATATTCATTATATGCGCAGAAAACAAATGTGATAAAAATAAATGGAATATCTTCTTGGAATTGTCGGCAGATATAAATATGTCTTGAACGATCATTAGAACAAATGGGATTTTTATTGCGTTTATAAAGGTGATTGTTTCTCTCTCTCTCTCTCTCTCTCGCTCGATCTCATACACTCCTTTCGAATAAACGCGTTGCATCTTTATAAACAAAATAGGAGAAGTGGAAGATATTTTCCATCTATCTTGACCACCATTTGTACAACGATTTGTACTGACTATCTCGTAGCAAAGGACACACTATATGTCGAACCCCCCCACCCTTCTCGTAAAACTCGACGTACCTATGCATGCACTATGCGAATGATTGGAATTTCAAACTAGACTGCACACCATCGAAATATCCATATTTCTCTATACCGCTCTCTCTCTCTCTCTCTCTCTCTCTCTCTCTCTCTCTCTCTCTCTCTCTCTCTGATTTATTTTTATTTTTTTTTTTTTTTATGAAATGCATAACAAATAGTAATTACGTTTCCGATTACACGCCGCAAATGATTACTTTGAAAGTGACACTAAGTAAAAAATATGATATAATTTATATCATTGTTTAATTGATACGATACAAAGAATAGACAAAAATCGAGATATTTCATGAATTTGTCCAAATGAAAATGTTTGATAATAGGAAGTGCCGCGTTAAATGAGAATTGATAAAGGAATAGTTGGAACATTCAAAAGCCACTTATCTCTCACAGAAAGATTTATTAAATGTTCTTTCATTTCTTGAGAAACTCAAGGATAAGAGTCTGAAAGGACTAGACTACGTGATCTGTAGACACACAGGATAATATGAAGATCAAAAAGGATTACCAATGAAAGACGTACTTACTCGTTCATCGATCGAAAATCAATCGTTCGACATCCGACTCATTTCCGATTTCTCTGGTTTCCCTTCTATATATGTAAATTCACGAGAAAAGAAAAGAAACATTGAAAATTAAAAAAATGAGAGAGAGAGAGAGAGAGAAAAGAAAAGAAGAAAAATGTGAACGTGGCAAAAATAACTACGCCAAGGAACCATTTGACATTTAAAACAACTAATCAATGTTCATAAAAGGATTTATCATTGCTACTGTTAAAAAAAGGATTATCTAACAGTAGGAAATGAAACGAGAGTTGAATTACGCATATTTTGGATGAGAGAAAATAAGAAAAAATGGACGATCTCAACATGTTCTGTTACGTATTGTAAGTATAACACAAGATTAGATAACATCGAGGATATTAGAATAATTAAATGTTACTATACTACTTTTTCTTTTTAATCATATCATATCATATACGTTATACTTAAGTGTAATTCTTTAATTTTCTTATCTCTTCCTCCTTGTTTCTGTTTTAATTATTATTCTTTTTTGTTCTCTTTATTTTATTTTTTTTTTTTTTTTTTTTCATAGAATTTTCCGCTGCACGATTACAGATGCGCCTTTATTATTAGAATGAAAAGTAACATTTTTATATTACGTATTTGTTGATTAATGAATCTATTATCCCTTCGCTCGCTTAAAATATTTTTATTCAAGTGAAGAGACTGACAGTTCGTTGAATGAACGGTACATTAAATCCTTTATGAAAACCGCGTATAGCATTGATATCGATAAAAAGGGCGATTTATGCGAAAGAAACGAGCCAAAAGTGATTTCCAATCCTTCCCCCTCGTCGTTTCAACCAACCACAAACCCTTTCTTTTCGCTTCGACGTAATCGTAGATACATTTTGTTTGCGTTGCGATGACAGAGTGATCGATATCGAGAATTCGAATATTACGAGCGATGTTTCGAACAATAGGTATACTCGAAAACGATGTGCAAGTACGTAAGATAAAGAACTGTTTTCTTTCTAAATATCAATAGTGTTATTACGTTCTTCATATTGCGATTTATGTCTTTACAAACGAGCTAACAAATGATAACCATCTCCCCCCCCCCCTCTCTCTTTCTTTTTCATTCTCTGTCTATGTCATAAAAGTTTCTTTATTACCTACCAGAAATGATATTTTTCCAATATGTGAAGAGAACATAAACAATACACTTGTAGTAGTGAAACGATTAAACACTATAGCTTATCATATCGTTCAACACATATCCTTTACGTCGCAATAATTCTATGAAAGAGAAGAAAAAAACGAACACATCGATCGATCGATCGTAAAAATGAAATTCGCGAAATTAATTAATTCTATCGTTAATACAGTAATATTAATAATTACAAATATTAATAATATATTTATTATATTTATAATATCATTAACATGACCAATATTAAAATATTACTACTACATTATAACTAATATAAATTTCTTCGAGAAGAACTAGAAAGACATTGGATAAGCTGAATAAAAAAAAAAAAAAAATAAAAAGAAAGAAAGAAAGAAAAAAGAAGTTTCCTCGGACTTTTGGAAAAGACGATCTTAAGGGGGAATATTATATCGTGGACGACACGTGGTGATCCGTCGAACTTCAATATCAATGGTATAACGTTTGCGATGTACACGTTCTGCGACCTGGATTCACAAAGGAAGAAACGAAAGTAGGTAACAAAGGGGGTGGGTGGTACGGAGGGAATGGATGGAAGGCGGAAGACCTCGCCAGAGGCAAAACTAAGAAGACGAACTCTCCAAGAGGTCGGAATAAAATCCAAAAGAAATGGATAACATGGATCTCTTCTCCTCACCTACCTCACCCCTACTCCCTCCCACCCTCCCTCTCTCTATCTATCTATCTATCTATCTATCTATCTGCCTTTTGGACCCCTACATATATGCAAATATAGATAAATATACGTATTACGGTCGTGCAGACGTTAAGAAGAGAAATTTCTTCCCCTTCCCCTCTCCTCTATGATATTAGTTAATTCAAAATTGATGGCCATCTAATCTCTTGTAAAGATCTTCTAAGCTCCCATTTCTCCCACGTGTTTTGGCCCAGAGCCAAAACTTGTATCTATCACCTCGTAAATCATAATGACGCGTTTCAGGAATTAACCCCTTGAACCATAAAATTATGCATTACGTTCGACATTAGCGATCGAAATTTTCATTTATTTTTCTCTTTTTCTTTCTTTCTTTTTTTTTTTTTTTTTTTTTTTTTAACAATCCTCATCTTCTCGGTAATCCTCGATCTTATCATGGGAGAATGAGAAAGTTTTATACGTGTTATCAGTAGATCGTTATCGATTATATCAATCGATTGTTAATTTGATTGAATTTATATGGAATCGTAAATAACGAAAAAATTCTTTATTTCGAGAAACTATAGCGTGTTATCGTTCGTATATAATTACGGTACATACATTCACGATAATCATTTTCCCCTAACATTATCCTTGATATCTTCAATAACGTTTATTAAACTAATCATTTTTGCGTATTATCTAGTTATAACAAAATGAAAAGTAAAAGTCGCTTTATCCTTTGTCGACAAGATTTATGGACCTTTCCGAGGCCATAATTCTGAATAAATCTGAATGGATATTTTTTTCGAGAGATAGAAAGAGAAAGACAGAAAGAGAGAGAGAGAGAGAGAGAGAGAGAGAGAGAGAGAGAGAGAGAGAATAGGAGAGAACTAGCTTACGAAGAGATATGACGACGAATTCTTTGGGGGTACTTCCGTTCTCGTGGCTGAGCGTTTCAGAAAATAATTTATTAGGGTACACACGACATGTCCTTCCAGATTCACGAACTGTAATAGGAACTTCATTAGGTGGCACGTGGTTAGATCGCAGAACGAAAAAAATTTCTATGTCCGTGTACGTCTCTATCTGATTGTATGTGTCTCTGCATGAGAGAAAGAGAATTGGGAGATGGAAGAACGAAATCTCTGCTAATTATGCAAATGCTTTCAACCGCGCGTGAGCGTGCCATTTGGATTTTACGTGCTGGTACCTGAGTTCGTACGTGCGATGTGTCTGGTCATTCCCACGTATTCTGTGATTCGTCTGACAGGAGGATGGGAAAATACGAAAAAGAAGAAGAAGAGAAAGGGCAGGAGCGAGAACGAGAGAGAGAGAGAGAGAGAGGGGGGGGAAGAGGAAGAGGAAGAAAAAAGGACAGATACGAAGACGGTAGTTACCCTTTAGCCTGAACATTTTACCAATGCACCAATGAGAATCCATCCGTCCATCGAAGGTCGACAGTTCGTGCCTGGCCCGGCCTGGCTGGATGCCCTTTTGGTCCTTCGATTTCACGCGCCATCGGATAAAATGTAGAAAGAGGGAGTGAGGAAGAGAGGGAGGGAGGGAGGAAGGGAGGGAGGGAGGGAGGGAAGGAGTTGGGGATTGCGCTATAGGACGTGTCCTACTCGTCGTCCGATACTTAGCCTGGCAAGTTTTGTTTCGAAAAGAGTTAGAACAAAAAAGGGAACGATCACCAAATGTATCGAATCAATTAAAACTTTATGTCCTCTTCTTTTCTTTTTTCCCTTCTTTTCAGTTTCCTTCCCCCACCCCCCAACACACACACACGCACACACACACACGCGCGCGCGCGCGCGCACACCTTTGCCGATCGACCGCCAAACCAAAAATAGGATTAAACCTCACGAGAAAACGACATTGTAATTCCATTCTGGTAGCATACAGTAACGAGATTGACTTCGTAACGTGAAGAGCATCAATGAAGTTGCAGAGAACAATCTTACAATGTCTCTCTCTCTCTCTCGTTGTATGTCTCTATCTATCTAAGTATGTATTTCTACATATACATACTTACCTATCCACGTAACACGACTCACGTTGAACGATCACAGATCATTCTAAGAATCGTTTCCCCGATACGAACGCGATTAATAACGTGAAGACAATTGGCCCTGCTGCAATATGCCTTTTAAGTCTCAAACACTTGGCGCTCGAATGTACCGAGATGTAAATTCAGCGACTTTTAAGGACGCTCCTCTCTGCGGCTATTACAATATATCTTAAAGTAAGAGAGAAACAGAGACAACGAGAGAGAGAGAGAGAGAGAGAGAGAGAGAGGGAAAGAGAGGAAGAGAGATAGATGGAGGGTTGAAGGAGGGTGAAAAGGAAGAGAGATAGTCGAGAAGGTTTCTAGCCGACGTGTTCCGGAGAATACCGCCGGTTGTTACGTAGGTACTACATTCTCTACCTTTCTCTCTTCTTCCCTCTCCCTCTCTCTCTTCCTCACTCTCTCTCTTTGCCTCTCTACCTCCCTCTTTCTCTTTCTCTATCTCCATTTTGCTCACTCTTACTCACTTTACAAGAGAAAACGTAATATGCTTTGTGGATCCGCCGAGCTGACCCGGCGCTAGCAGTTTCTTAATTTCGTTTTCGCCCCTTTCCCTACTTCGTGGATCTCATAATGTAGTTCCTCTCTTTCTTTCCTCTTTTCCGCGCTATGATTCGTTTCATTTTTCGTTTTATTTTATTTTATTCTTTTTTTCCTTTTTCTATTCTTATTATTATTTCTTTTTGTTTTGTTTTGTTTTGTTCCATTCTACATCTCCCGTTAGCGACGAATAGAAATAAAGGAAATCTGGGAGATACGAAAACTATACAGCGAGGATTTTGTTGTCGTTTTTTTTTCTTCTTCTTTTTTTTTCTTCTTCTTCCTTTTAAACGACAAATAAAAAATAATTTATAACCGCACAAAACAGCATCGATCTTAGCTTCGAGAGAATGTCATCCCCTTTGTTTAGTTAACTTATTTAACGCGTTCTCAAGACATAGAAGAGAATAATAAGTGTAGACTGATCCTTTGGGAAATATCATCATAGATGATAGCTTATCTAGACCTTCCTTCTCTAGCTTTGAGAGATACCTTCTGTGTATACGTGTATACTGATATAATTAGATATAAGAGACGAATAGACCAAGCGTGACTTTCGTAAATGGGAATAATCGAGTTTGCTTTTAATCGTTACGAAATGAGAAACTTTCATCCGTTATCAAATCGAACTGTTGTATATGTAGGAGTACAAATACACGAGAGGATTCCGTTAAAGGCCGGATTCCGGGGATTCTGAAAAATTAATATTCGTGTCGCGGCCGAATCTCTGGTACGCATTAAAATGTAAATTTCAAAACTCCGTCCCAATGTGCCTTTTAGCTCGGTTTTAAGCGAAGAATGTTTTATTTTTTATTTTCCTTTTTTTTTTTTTTATTTCAAACGAGACAGACAGAGAGAGAGAGAGAGAGAGAGAGAGAGAGAGAGAGAGAGAGAGAAAGAGAAAAGGACGATTAAGTTGCACGACAGCAATGTAATACGATAGCAAGAGGAAAGTTGAAATTTTCACTCTTTACGAAAATTCTTCGGTCGGCGCATGGAATTGCAAGGAAAATTTCGTAGCGCGTCTACTAGCAGATGTCTCGATGATTCAGCATCGTTGCTGCAGTGCCAGCGATCTAACCCACACGATAGTTTTTTTTCCGTTTTATCATGGAAAACTTGTATCTCTCTCTCTCTCTCTCTCTCTCTCTCTCTCCCCGTTCTTCTTACTTCCTCTCCTTTGTCTTTCCTCCGCCCGCATGCTACGCTTCTTTCTTTGTTTAGTCCTCAAAGTGAATTCTGCAAACTGGTTGGCCGTCGGTCGTAGGTAAGATGGTGTCTGTATGTATGTATGTGTATATATATGTATATATATGTGTATATATATATATATATATGTGTGTGTGTGTGCGTGTATGTATGTATGTATGTACGTGTCGTACTCCAACTAATTTCAACTTTATCTCATTCCTCTTTCTCCTCGTACTTCTTCATCGACGTTATCTTCTCGTTATTACATTCCAACGTCTTCTTAAAAATCCTTTATTATTTCCTTTGCGACGAAATCGGATTTGGTTTTATGAATATTTCCATAAAGAAAGATCT
>OU426855.1:6038135-6080635 GCA_911387685.1 Dolichovespula media | reverse complement strand
CCTTCCTTCCTTCTTCCCTCCCACCCTCCCTCCTCCCTCATCGTTTTTGCATTCAAACGACGAGCGTTTCGACGACTCCCATCGCGAAAAGAGGCCATCGCTCAGCGCGTCAGCTCAACCCAACCGAACGATTTATGGAGATGGCGCCAAGTTTTTCAAACAAACTCGACCAATCACAATTTTCTTACGTCTTAGAGATATCTCGCCAATTATAATAGGAATTTACGAGCGACTCCAATTCTTTTTCTTTCTTTTTTTACTTTCTTTTTTCTCTTAAAGTACTATCGGTAAAGTGACATCTTTGAAAGAAAAGACACCCCCTTCTCTCTCTCTCTCTCTCTCTCTCTCTCTCTCTCTCTCTCTCTCTCTCTCTCTCTCTCTCTCGAAATTGATCACACACACGCGCGCGCGGAGAGGAGAGCTTAACACAACTCTCCATTTTTCTACCGTATTTTACCTACTCTTGGTCCACCTTCTCTCTCTCTCTCTCTCTCTCTCTCTCTCTCTCTCTCTCTCTCTCTCTCTCTCTCTCTCTCTCTCTCTCTCTCTCTCTATCTATCCATCTATTTCTCTATTTCTATTCGTTTTACTTTTGCGACAGTAGGACGGATTTATGACGGTAATTATGTACCTCTCTTCGCAGCTATTTGTCGCCTCCACGAACCGTGGCGAGGGGATACCCCAAACTCACGCTTCTTTCCTCTTCTTAATCTCTTTCTAAACTCGCATGGGACTAGTTTGACTAACTTTTCCTCTACTCCTTTCGTCCTTGCTACTACATCGTAAAGTTCCACGAGCTAACACAAACTATCCAAAAGAGGGGAAAATCTTTACTTTCCATTCTGAGAGAGAAACTAACGAAGATCGTTGTTGTTGTTGATCCAAAATCCGTTGAAGATTTAATCGATTTGGATATATCGCTGGAGAGAATTTATCACGAAACGGGTAACGATGTTTCTGGCTCGTTGACTCGAACATGCATCCCTTCTCATGTAAAGTTTCAAGACGAACAAGAGAGGGAGAGAGAGAAGGAGAGAGAGAGAGAGAGAGAGAGAGAAAGAGAAGAGGGATGCGGGTTTAACATAATTAAGCGCATAATTATCCTAATTGTCGTAAGGTTGGTACGCTTTTGGCAGGCAGACTAAGCGCACCACTAAGAGGTGCCTACCTCTTCAAGGGGTCGAATCTCGATCTCGATCTCTCGCATTGTCTAATCGCGTTTTCCCTAATCCTCTCTCTCTCTCTCTCTCTCTCTCTCTCTCTCTCTCTCTCTCTCATATTTTTATCTTCTTAGGAAAAGAATACATAAAAGTCAGGAAGCAAAAAAGAAAAAAGAAAGAACGATGCTGTAATAATGTTAAAACAAAGAAAAGAAAAGGAATTTTAATATTACTACATTAAAATACATTTTCTAAATAATAAGTATATCTTTTTTTTTTGTGTGTTTAAGAAGACAGGTTATACGATATGGTAAAAAGAAAAGAAAAAAGAAACTTATATAACGTTACTTGTGATTGGTATATAAATAAGTATTATACTAAGTATAACTTAGGATTATAGCAAATATTAACTCTCGGGATACGAACTAACTGTGATACGTTTGTGAAGCAAAAATAGTCTTGTGTGACTTCGAAATTATACATGACGTTACACACAAATAGCTTAGTTCATATTTATTCTCTAACAAGATATCCATTACATTGCTTTAAGACGTACAGTTAATTAAAGAGAGGAGGAAAAAGAAATAGGAAAGAGAGAAAAAAGAACGTCTCGACAAATTTCGAAAGTAACTTCTCCCTTGAGATATATAAAGGACCCGGGGAGAAAAATTTAAATTCAATATTTCAACTTACTTTTGTAGAACAGAGACGTAGAAACTTTTTTATCGTAAAAGGAATGCACTTCTCTCCATTATATCTATATCAAAATAAATGTGGCGATTGTGTGACAAATTGTAACGACACGAATAAAACTTTACGGACAATGCTTCGTATGTGTGAATACAAAAATAAAAAAAAAAAAATAAAAAAATAAAAAAACAAGAAAAGAAGAACGAAAATATAAACGAAAAAAACAAAAAAAAAAAACAAGAAAACCAGGAAAAATTGGCAGCTACAGAAAATGTTACACACTTTTCTATTATATATATATATATATATATATATATATATATATAATCGAATCTATTTCTCGTAGATTCTCTTATTTCTCTGTCGCGAAATGTATACGCGTTTTTCTTTCTTTCATTCCTTTTGTGTACGTCCTCCTAACATAAGTCCGATCGTTAACCTCCAAAAGAAGAACCTTCGCAAAGAGTTTCGTCTTCTTTTAAACGAGAGAAAGGAATCTCGACGTCGACGTAGATGTTGACGACGACGACGACGACGACGACGACGACGACGACGACGACGACGACGACGACGACGACGACGACACAACGGACGACGACGATTTAGTACTTCTTCAATAACAGGAAAAAGCACGTTGAAAACGTTACGGCATTTTTACGTTCAACGACAAAGAGAGAAAAGTCATCGAAAAGCGTTAGCCGTTGAAATCATAACACAGTTTGACTGCGTTGCGTCGTCGATTTTGTTTTTCTTTTCTTTTCTTTTCTTCTTTTCCTTTCTTATCTATCCTGCTCACACTCGCCGATATACGACGGACGAAGATGAATTTAAGTTTTTATTGACTATCTATACTAACTACATATATGTACACCACACACACACACACGCGCGCGCACACACACACACATATATATATATATAGAGAGAGAAATTTATTCATAATAAGCCGTTGAAAAGTCGATCGCTTGCGTAGAGTGTATCATAGAAGCCTTTGTTCGATCGAAAAGCATCCTTTTTCCTTTCTTCTAGAAAAGTAACTCGTAAATGGCGATGTTCGTTCTCCATCAACGTTTGTTTACGATCTTTTACGTACGTATGGTATATATACATATGTATATATGCTTTCGTAACACATATTGCATCTACTATTTACGTTTCGTTGTTTTCTTTCTTCGATCAAACGAAAATACGGACTAATAATAATAATAATAATAATAATAATAATAATAATAATAATAATTAAAAAGGAAAGAAAAAAATAAGTTTCTATTCGTCCGCGATAACGTATTCGAAAATATCGATTAATTCGTATATATAAAATACAAACGATAAAGTCGGTGTTAAAAAAAAAAAAGAGAGAAAGAGAGAGAGAGAGAGAGAGAACGAACAAATCATTAGAAAAGCTGTTTTGTTTTTAAACCAATAACTATGTCAGTTAATTTTAAGAAGATTTGTTGAAACCATTCTCGCAAGATTCATTATCATATGTTTGTCCTTCTTTTCTTTCGCGTGTTCGTCTTTATCCCTCACTTAAAATAGCCTTTTCTTGTTCTTTCCATCAAGTAAATACTTGTTCGTAAAAAGCAAGAACACACAAAAGAGAGAGAGATAGAGAGAGAGAGAGAGAGAGAGAGAGAGAGAGAGAAGAACAAAAAGCTAACGTTTCAATACCACTCTATTTTTAACGCGTATAACATTTGACATCTAGCTGTCGATTGTAAGGAAAAAAAAAAAAAGAAAAAAAATATCAACAGGAATAAGAAGTATCGAGTCAAAGCGAGAATAATTAATTGGGTCTCGAAGGATATCATTTCTACGCAACTTGAGATATGAAATGACGAGAGAGAGAGAGAGAGAGAGAGAACGCGGGTAATAATGTCCTTTTCGAAAAACGATAAACAATGTTACATCTAAATTCTTTTCACGTAGAAATCTTAACCTTCCCTTTTTGACCTTCACCCTCCCTTCACCCTCCCTTCCCATCATACACCACACTCTATATTCTCGATAAATACATTACGATCGATGATCGGAACGAAATGATAAGATTAAAATTAATTAACGATGTAACTTACCCAAGTTATCCGCACGGGCAACCGGACGGCCAAGTAGCAGGGAGAATAACAACAACGTGACGGTCAGCATGACGACAAGTAAGGACATGTGACGATGTAGAAAAGGGCTGTTAGCTCTTCCCGTACGTCCAGCGACTAATTACCCTTCGAGAGGATCCCACTCGAGAGTAGCAGCCAGGCGCGAGAAGGCACCGAGTGATCGGTTAACCTCGAACGAATCCGCGCACCAGCAACAGCAGCAGCATCAGTACCACTCCCATTTCGATCTCTCTTCAAGGCTCTGATATACGATCTCGTGTGGATGAAGTTTGTAAGAATGTATGTACTTTATGTATAATGTGTATATTTGTGCGCGAGTATGTGTATGAAAAAGAACGAGAGCTCTTTCTCGTTAATAATAATAATAATAATAATAATAATAATAATAATATTATTATTATTATTATTATTATTGTTATAACAATAATAAAAACACTAAGAGAAGACGCGAAGATGCAAGAGATTTACGTATAAATAAATATAAACGTGTGGTGGAGTATATTCGTGTGCGTGTTTTGTGTAATGCGTGTGCATGTGCGCGCGCGTGGTTGTGCACATACATATACACAGATATATATATATATATATATGTCTTTAATCCTTTAAATATATTAAAAAAATCTTTTAAATATATTACTTTTCACATAAACGACGATTGTGTTAACTCGAATCACTTCATTCGATGTGCTTCTTCATCATCTCAACATGCCATAGCACACGTACACACACATATACACATTATCTCTCTAAGCACCCACATAACCAATAAATAACAATTAACGATCAACACACAAAACACGTTATTCGAGTTTCCAATCGATCGATCGATCGATCGATCGATCCTAGAAAGATCCTCCCGTACGTACGTATTACTGACGGTTTTCTTGTTTTTTTCTTTCTTTTTCCATTTTTTTTTTTTTTATCGATCGTACATATATCACTAGATTATCCTTTTCCTTCTCTTTTCTTCCTTTGATCTCACAGTAACTCTTCCTCTAATCCTTCTTGCCAGCTGTGAGCTCTTCTCGTCGTCTGGAGAATACGAAGCTCACTCTTTCTCTCTCTCTCTCTCTCTCTCTCTCTCTCTCCCTTATCTCTTCCTTTTTTTTCTCTCTTTCTCGGTCTCTTTCTTTCTCTCTCTCTCTCTCTAAGGATTTGTTCACGTTGTTCTTCGACTCTCTGGTCACGTGGTTCTCTTCTTCTTCCTTCTCCTCCTCCTCCTCTCACCTCGACCTCTTAACGCGGAAAACTTTCGTGAAGAGCGTACGAAGTTTCACGGACGATTTTTCGCACTTCTCGAGAGAAACCAGTAAGAAAAAAAAAATATATATATATATTTCTATATATATATATATATATATATTCGAGAGAATCCGTATAAAAGATCGTTCTCGATAAAAATCAAGTAATCCGACGGGAATAAAGATAGAGAGAGAGATAGAGAGAGACAGAGAGAGAGAGAGAGAGAGAGGAAAGAGTGAGAGGGTTGAGGGAGGATGAGCAAAGAGAGATTCTTCTACGATATTTTCGTTCGTTCGATGTGGTCGTCAAGTTTCTCCAAACTCGAAAGACGAGTCTAAAACACGAGACGATACGAGATAGAAACAGAGAAATAGAGTAATAAAGAAGAAAGAGAGAGAAAAAAAATAGACGAAGAGAAAGAATGAAAGAGACACATAGATGGATAAATAAATAAACAGATAGATAGATAGTAATTGAAAGAGAGAGAGAGAGAGAGAGAGAGAGAGAGAGAGAGAGACAGAGATATAAACAGGACACAAACTAATCGACAGACGCACGCCACGAAGTTCGCCGCGCGACTGACTGCCTGGCCGATTTCAAAGCAGGCGACGCGTGACGTCACGATTCACACAACCCGTACCCACCCCACGCTCTCGACCAATCGTCGCGCTCTCCCCCCACCACCGGCCCTCACCTATCTAGCGGCAACGCTTCTCTCAGCCTCGCCTAACCCTTCTCCTCTTACTCTTCTAACCTACGAAGATAGGTTAAACACTCGCGCGCGCGGGAAAAAGATGATCGTGACCCCGTACAAAACTTAACCCCCTTTTTTTACGAAGGGACGAAATACTTTTTATTCGATACCGGAGTATCGATATCTCTACGAAGGATAAACGGGGTATGGAAATGAAGCGAACGGTAATTGAAAAATTGTATTGGAACGGGGTGATCGGACTAAGATCGAGTTTTTTTACGACGCAGGCCGGTTTATTTATACGACGATTTATCGTTTTTTTGTTCTTTTTTTTTTTTATTTCTTTTATCTTTCGCATATTTGGCTAATTCGTAATCTCTCTTGACTTTCCATCCTTTTTGAGTCTTTTGTTTTATCGTCGTTGAATTATCAATGAAATTTATCAATGACTGTCGAAAGGGGTAATAATCGAACGTAATGAAAATAATAATATTGAATGATTCACAAATGTCGACGGACAATATCTTTCGAAAACAACAATTTTACGTCGATTTAATCGGGCTATCGTATTCCAAACAATCTTTATCCGATTATATCGCATTTCTCTGTTTGCATTGCAAAATACTCGAACATACCAAACATTCTTCGTAATTATTGTGAATCATCCAGGACACGAACGGAACCATGTTCGAAATTGTTGCGTAACCGCTGATTAAGCTCCACTTCGGTTCGAAGTTTTATGTTGGTCGCAAGCTTTCTAATTAAAATTTCGTCGCGAATTCTTGGTTAAACCTAGATCTAGATAGAAGGACGTCTTTAGTTCGCGTCTTATCACGAAAAGTCTTGAAACTTTTTAGTCTTGAAGTTACGTCTCGTCGTGCCCGATATATATATATATATATATATATATATATATATATATATATTTCTTTTCCTTTTAGAGAAATAAAGAAAAATAGACGAGTTTAAATATTTCTGAAGGAACTTTAGTATCTTCGCTTCGAACGATTCTACCGATTCTTCGTTGACTTTGGTTAAAAATCTGATTCGACAAAACAGCTCGCTCAAGAAAGGAACTTAACGAAGCAGATAAAGACTTTAAAATTATATATATATGTAAAATAAATATTAGATTATGTATGTACATACAATTAAAATTTTATATATATATATTATTTCAATAAAAATGCATTACAACGATATTTAATCGAACTTTCAAGAGAGTGACCTCGCGATCGTGACCTCGCACCAGTCGTAGCATGAACGAAAGTTTACCGTACAAAGCTTATCCCTCTTCGAGACCTAACTCATGCCAGAAAACGTTTGCTCAAGGAACCCTTGTTTCGTAAGCAGTCATCAGCTTGTAAATGAGCTCATAAAATTTTCCTTCGGATCGCTATTTTCTCTCTCTCTCTCTCTCTCTCTCTCTCTGTCTGTCTGTCTGTCTCTCTTTCCCTTTTGTGAAGGGCAAAAACTAAAGGTTTTTGATGAAATTTCATTCGAGATTTAATAAATCATATAGGGAAATGTCCTCCCAAAAGAATTTGTGAATCGAAAGAAATCGTTGATATCGAAAACGAAATAAAGAATTGACAAAGAACTTGTTCAGAGAAGAAGAAAAAGATCACGAATAAACTGCAGAGATCTCGTACTCCTTCGGAAGCACATCCGCTCTGGCATCGAGGCAAGAAGGACCCATTGGGTTAACGGGTTTCTTTCCTGTTACAAAGAGGATGGGCCATGTGCAACGAAATTCAAGCGCCTCGAAGGAGATCCGCCCAAAAATATATACGAAGTCTCGTACAGCGGAGATAGTAAGCTTTAATTTTATTTATCCGGCGTACGAAAAACATAATGCCAAAGGTTAGTATATAAATGGAGACTTCAAAGTAAAAGTAAGATTTCGTTTTTCGTTATTTTTATACCCTTTCGCCGATATCGATTTTAACTCGTCAATTGCAAATAAATCTTACACAATTAAAATCGATGATTTTTGCGTGAACATCTCTAAATGTTACGAGAAGGAAACTAAAAAAAAAAAAAAAAAAGAAAAATTTTAACTGAAATATCTGGAATCTTTCGTGAATGATTTCAACGAACTTTAAATGGCTCAAATTTAAGAGCTCTCACCTAAAACAATTTTTACGTCCGTCGAACTTTGCAGGGAAAGAAAGAAAGAAAGAAAGAAAAAAAACAAGATAATTCTCAAAGATATCCAATACTTGAGCGTTCGTTCTAAAAAAAAATAGAAATAGTTTAGCGACATTCGGCTCGTGAATATTAAAGTTCCAAGTTCTAAGCAAGTTTAAGAAGGAAGGGTAAGGTCCATAAAACGCATCCTCCGCAACGCGTTCGTGTCGTATCCTACTACGTTGTTCTACTTAACTCGTTTTGCTCCCGTGCTTTATTACCCGGACGACTGGCAACCAAATCGTGCCAAACATTCAGCTGTACCGGTTGCATAAACGCCCCCCCCCCTCTCTTCCTTCTCCCTTTTCATTCCAACGAAAACGTTCCTTCTTTTCTTGAAAGGGCGATTCTCATTCTTCCTTCTTTCGTTCTCGACGAGAAATCGATAGTTCCATACTTATTTTTACACGTTATTCGGGTCACCGTCCTTAGATATCGCCGTACTACTTCGGGACGATTTAACGACCTCTCTGGACGAAGATAAAAATAAGCACTTAAAATCTGGATGACATTTAATCGCACTCGTAGAAAATTTCAACGTAAACGTTATCGTTTCTCCGAATCTCGACTCGAACATTTCGACGAAATTAGAATTTCGTATCTACTTAACGAATATCTTTTACCGGCGATGATCGATAAGAAGGAAAAGGGAAAAATTTTTTTAAATTAAAAAGTACAAATAAGAGGAGGAATGAAAGAAAGGAAAAAAAGAAAGGGGAAGAAAGATAGAAAGAAAACGAAACTTTTGGAAATTTAACAACAACAACAACAAAAACAACAACAACAATAATAATAATAATAATAATAATAATAATAATAATAATAATAATATAATAATGATGATAATAATAATAGTAATAATGATAATGATAGTGATAATAATAACGATAATAATAATAATGATGATGATGATGATGATAATGGTAATAGTAAAAGTAATAATAATAATAATAATGATTATGATAATGGTAATAGTAATAATAATGATAATAAAACTACAATGGTATGTGTTGTCGGTCATTCCTCCGGCGTCCTGATTTAGCTCCAGCCCCATATGGTTCGACGTGTCGATTCGCGTAAAACAAACGAGCTCGTTCGAATCATCGGGAGCAAACATTCGCGCGTTGCCGCGAGTTTGTCGAGAGGTTGGAGTCAAGGGTGGGAAGGAGGGACGGACGGTAGCGAAGCGAGGGTGAACGCGCAAAGGGAGGAAAGGGTGGAAGAAAATAAAACTAACAAACAAAAAAAAAAAAAAAAAGAAAAAAGAAAACGAGAGAAAAAAGGAGGAAAAAGAAAAAAGAGCAAAATCTACACCATCCATTAGCAGGCTCGTTTCGGTTAGGTATAGCTCTGACTCCGCACAGCACTGTCGGATCTTTCGACTAAACAAACTTTCTCTCCTCCGTTCAGTTTCGATTTTAACCTCAAAGGATAGTTCGACCATCCTTGTTTCTAAAGGTTTCTCGCCAATACCGGTTGGTCATTCTTTTTTTTTTCTATTCTCTCTCTCTCTCTCTTTCTCTCTCTTTCTCTTTGCTCCTTGATCGATCGAGGATTCACCTTCGAAAAACAATCAAAGCGCCTTCTTTATTATTTTTTTTTTTTTTGTTAAGAAACGTACCAAGCGGTCCCGAATAGGAAACTCTCAACGAGAGGATAGAGAACATCTTTCTCTAGTTCTTGAATATAAGAAAGAACTATGTCTTTACGCTCGGTAAATTCGACTCTTGAAAATTTTTCATAAATTAGACAGGTGATGCTGACGGTAAAGTCCGCCGCGAGAAATTCTGAGAAAACCATAAATAAAAGGAACCGTTCTCTTTTACGTCTTTCGTACTTTCCGCGCTTCGCTTGGCTCGCGTCGCGGTTTAAAAAAGCAAGCGTGAAAGAAAAAGAAGCGAGTGAATGAGGGAAATCACTAAAGGAGAAAGAAGAAGGCGAAAGGAAACGTCGGATAGAGGGTTAGGAAGAAAGAAGGGGGAGAGAGAGAGAGAGAGAGAGAGAGAGAGAGAGAGAGAGAAAAGAGTGAAAGAGAAAGAGAGAGAGGGGGGGAATGATAAAAAGGGACGGGGGTTGAAGTCTCGCGAGGAAAGTTGGCGCTTTTAAAATCACATTTCCGTTTTCCTCTCCTTAGTAGGCAACGTGGAGAAAACAAAGCAGCCGAAACCGCAAGAGCTTAGCTCGAATAATTATCGGATCGTCTTGCCTTCCTGAAAAATACTCGAGTGAGTGAACCTCGTGCTAAAAAGCTTTCGACGTGAAGGAGAAGGAGATGGGAAAAAATAGAGAGAGAGAGAGAGAGAGAGAGAGAGAGAGAGAGAAAGTGCTTTGTGAAAGAAACGCTGAAAAAAAGTGCAGATAATTCTATGCTTTAAGAGAATATCTTTTAAATGATACAATATCGAGAAATCTATTCTTTCTTGAACGTTATTAAAGTTTCAAACGAGATATATATATATATATATATATGTGTGTGTGTGAATTGTCAGAAACAGAAGATATATTTTACAGTTAGACGAATGGTTGAAATATTTGCGATAAGAAGATTCTAAGAAGATTAATTAAGTCTCGTGTGTGCGAGAGAAAGAAGGAAGAAAAAATATATAAAAAAAAAAAAAGTAAAAAATAAAGAAAAAAGGAATTGAAAAGAAAAATAGAAATTTAAAAATGAGTTTACGTGAATGAATGGAAAAACAGTGAGAGAGGGAACGGGGGCCGTGAGTGTTTATAGTTTGGAAAATGCACCGGCGTTTGAGTGGGAACAGCCGTTAATCACGAACAGAGGTCGGCCACGAATTTTATGCGTGATTTAACGCTAGCAGACCGCCTTCTCTTCTAAAGTCACGAGCTTCACGTTAATGTATTTAATGCGAACTTTCGCCGATTAGCCCGTTCATTCCAGAACTTCATTCATCACTGGAAGTCTATGCACGAAAGTTCATTTCTATAACTCTATGTGACGTAAGTACTTAGATACCTGTAGAAACTGTGGATTAGACGTTCGTAGGTCCTTTGATACTAATGATCAGATCGATAAGATTACTCTTATCATTTTCATAGATACGATTCGAATAAATACGATGTCCACTTCTACGTATATCATCGTTATATAACTTTATTATATTTGTTACTTTTTATTTTATTCATTTGTTTATATTTATCATCTGTTTCACCATACTCATTAAATTTATTATTATTATTCTTATTAGTATCATCGCCATATAATTCTTTCGAAGGTTTTTCCTTTTTCCTTCTCTCTTTTTTTTTTCTTTTTTTTTTTTTTTTTTTTTTTTTTTTAATTACTTATATCTCGTAATTATTATTTCTTTTCCTTTTAATAATCCTCTAGCAATGACGTGATCCCTAACGGCGTAATTCAATTCATTCAATCAATCAAATTATTGAACCATCTAACGTTTCTCTTATTATTTATTCCTGGTTACGATTTTCTTCGAAACGATTAATGTCCCGTTAAAAGAATTTAACGACGTGTTTGATACATCTTCAGATTCTTATTTGCTTTACGACGAAGAAATATTACGGAGGTATGGAATCTCTGAAAAAGAATTTTCCCGACGTTCGTCGCATTTTTGAGTTTGCATGGGTTTCCTTGATCGAGTACCAGACCAAAAGAAAGCAGTTGTCAATGTGTATACGCCAAGGAAAGTGTGTTAACGAAAAATGACTTTTCGATACGAACCTAGCGACTTCCTTTCCGCTGAGTTTCCACTTCCGCGAATACGTGGTGAGAAAGGTAGAGTAGAAATAGGTCGTGTAAAAGGATGTTCATAGAATTTCAATACTTGGGTCATTCTATGTCAAATAGCCGAGTAACATTTGAGTGCTATTAAAATCAATGAAATCTAAACGCACTCTCTTTCTCTCTCTCTCTCTCCGTCCTATTCTTAAATGTCTTACTTTAAATGATTTTTTTTTCGATTTTTTCTACGTATAGTAAAAAGGAAAGAAAGCAATTATGGTAATATATAATCCTTCGATTTCTTTTCAAAGATTATTTTCATATATCTTAAAATATCAATGAAAATAATGAGAGAAATTTTACATACGATTCCAATACAATTTATATTCGCCTTAAGAATCCAATGCTATCTCCAAATGTATCACGGTCGTTATATGAATCTTCAGTGTTCTTTCAAGTTTTTCATTTTTGCATTATCAAAGAAAATAATGAGATGTATTATAATAAAGAAAAGAAAAAAAATTATATATATATATATATATATATATATATATATATATATATTATCGTACCTCTATCGTAAGAATGAAATTATTATTCTCTCTATTGATATCTTTCTTCATATTGCACGTATAAAATATTACTACGTAATCGTGTCACTCTACGTGCCTTTAAAAAATATAATACGATCTTTCGAATACTTCTCTTCCGAAAACAAGAACGTTGGTAGTACGTATCTCTAATGTTCGTTTAAGAGCTGCCGTTTTCTTAAGTATGTCTCGCACGTGCCCACGATTCTTTAGATCGAACGACTTATTCGAACAAGGCTGTATTTAACGTCGTCTTGGAGGGAAAGGCGTTAACGAAAAATAGCTTTCCGATAGTGAAGCCAAGCTTTTCGTGGCTGACTTCTCTCTTTCTCCCTCTTTCTCTCCCTCCCTCTCTGTCTCTCTCTCTCTCTCTCTCTCTTTTTCTGAAAGGTAAACGCGCGATATGTTAGACTTCGAGAAAATATGAAAATCGCACAGAAAATTCTAACGTCAGTAAGGAGAAAAAATTCTTTTCGAAGCAATAGTTTATTAATCGTAGGGGAATAAATAACGATTCTTTAGCTTATTTTAAATTACGTCATTTACAGGATATAAGATCTTTAGTTTATGTATTTTATTTTTCACGAGAGAGCACACAACGATCAGAAAGAATCGTGGCAAGCAAGTCGCTCGATATACGAGATGCTGTACTTCATTTTACTAGGAGAAAAATACAAGGGGGAAAGGTTCGTAGGAGGCCCGTTATTCTTGAAATTCTTGCACAGAGTAGGTGCATTTGTAATATTATGTAAGCTGTCCGTACGAACGGCGTCGCATTTGTTGGCTTGAGTTTTACGAAAATCCATGATTTAACTGGAAACACGTTTCTCTGGGATATCTGTTTACGAATAAGTCTACCCGATACGTATAAAACTAAAACAGACAAATAAAAAGATTTTATACGTAGGATGTTAAACAAGTTGATTCGTTTAGTCGGCGACTCCGATTTTTATGTGTATATACACACACGCACGCGCACACTAACGCACGCACACACTGGCACATACATTCGTAGGTATAACATACATATATAAATAAATAAAAGTGCGTTTATTCGATACGTAAACGACGAGCGTTCGGAGATCGGAGAAGCGATATTTATTCGCCGACATCCCCGTTATCCGTGCATTCTTTTCCATTTTTATGATGTCACCACGGTACGCAAATATTATTCGGATACTTCTGTGAGAGAATATTGACGTACATGAGCACGTATACCTACGCGCTGGGATAGACACCGATATAAATAAAATAAACAAAAGAAAAAAAAAAGAAAGAAAAAAGAAACAAAAATAAAGCAAACAAAAGAAAGACGAAAAATGAAAAAAGAAAGTACATATATACGAACGTGTATGCGGACGCGGGACATGGTAATAAAATATGAGTTGGGTTCCGTTTTAATTTCCCGCCATTCGTAGAAATTTCGATTCAAGACACACGTATAATATATAAATAGATAGGTTTATTACGAATACAGATAGACAAGATAAACCGTTTACTCCCATGACATTCAGACTCCTATTTTTTAACGACGAGCCTCGCACTTTTATCGCGACCCAAATTCGTGCCGATCGACCTGCGAGTCGGCAGGTACGTCACGTAATATGCAAATAATACAAATAAAATGGCGCGGGTCGGTCAAAGTGGCTGACCGTAATTTTCCGCAGTTTAGCGTGCAGTCCGGAAATGGAAATAAAACGCGTCGACGACGAAGAGAAGGGTGTGGGCTGGGTTAGGGGATTATAAAGCGAAGGTGGGGCAGGGGGTAGGGGCGGAAGAGTGGGATAGGAGTCGTTGGAAACGGAAGAAGAGGGAGGACCAAACGCGTTGTCGCATCGTCCCATTACCTATGAAGGCATAAGCGATGAGGTGTGCGTGAAATAAAACAATAGATGATGCATCCGTTTACACGAGTCCATTTACGCTTAACGTTTATTCATTTCCGACTGCTTGAACCGAATTTTTATCATGGATTCCGATCCATCGTGAAAATCACGGTCTCTTCGATCTGACGATATATTTGTGTGTGCGTTGCCGAAAGAGATAAGACGAGCAAGTGAATGAGTGCGTAATGTAAAATGCACGAGCAGGTCGGATTAGTGATAAAGTAGAGGATTGAAAAAAAAAAAAAGAAGAAAGAAAAAAGAAAGAAAACGAAAGGAAGAAAGAAGAAACAATGAGTAAGAACAGGAAAAAAACTGATCGAGGTCGATGCGAATGAATGGGATAGGGAAATTTGTTGGAAATTATTCGAACAATTCGACGATTCGATTGTTACGATCGATAGAGGGGTGGGGGTGGGGAAAGAACAAAACGAAGGTTTTTCGATTGAAAATTGAGAGTATCGAAAGTCGGAAGGTCGATTGAAAATTTTTTCTTTTCTTTTCTCTCCCCCTTCTCTTCCTTTACCCATTTTTTCAATGAAAATTTTTGTCTTATTTAGTCGTAAAGAGGAGCATCCTCGATTCGTTACGATGCATCACGCGCCGCAACGTTTTTACCGTGGGCGACGCAAATCCCACGTACACTTTCGCGAAAAGTGGAGCGGAAGGAAAACATGGCGCAGGGTATCGGCAGTGCAACATTTGCGTCTTCATCTCGCAAGCGAAACTCGAGCGTGCTCTCATGGATTACGGCTTAAGTTACAACGACTCGTTGCTCGTTGCAACGCGGAGAGAGAGGGGGAGAGAGAGAGAGAGAGAGAGAGAGAGAGAAGACCCGAGAAATTCTTCTTCGTCTCCTTCACGTTTTCATCCTTTCTAATTTTTTTTTTCTTTTTTTTTCTTTTTTTTACTTTTATCCCCCATTTACATCTCTTTCGGAAAATTCAATCTACGTATGTATAAATATATATTTATACCTATATGTATATATATATATATATATATATATGCGTATACACGTATGTAGTATATATGTACGTATTCGTTTAAACGCTACTAACTACTTTTACACGGAACCAAGATGACACGTTTCCGCATTATGTATTCTGTCCTATGTGTTACGTTTAACGAAGTGTTAAATATGCTCTCTTTCAATCTCTCTCTCTCTCTCCCTTTCTCTTTTTGGATGTTTCATTCTTGGTCTTCTCACGCGGGACGTTTCGCCATTGAGTTTCGGATCGCGTTAACGACGCGACTGTAAAAGTACCAAAGTCGTAAACACGTAGCGGTGTTAACTTGACGGCTCAGTAAGTTAACATTACTAACGACCGACATTTCACTTTATAAACATTTACACTCGCATAATGTACAACGTGATTCGAAGAAGAAAGAGTAAAGTAGAAGAAGACGAAGAAGAATGAAAAAAAAAAAAAAAAAAAAAGAAAAAGATTAAGAAGACGTTCGTTCGTTCGTCGTTTCATTCGTAACTCGGTGAGAGTATACGGGGGGATTTGATTTTCTCTACGTTTTCCCCTCCCCTCCTTCCCCCCCCACCACCCAACCTTTTCTGCAATTCGGTTTTACGTTCGCCACATTTTTCTATCTTCTTTTTCCAGGTCCACGTTGCTTCAAGGCCGCTTGAAATATATTTGTTTGTCAGATTGCGTCGAGTATGTCTTGACGGCGCGAAAAGCGGCCGATAGGGAGTAAAGAAAAAGGATGGAAGAAGAACTAGCTTGGGAAAACGTATGTCCTATGGGAAAGGTAATCCGTATTTACGGAACAGAGGGACCTCGGCCAGGATGTATATGTATTCAATTCAAATATATTGTGACTCTTCGACGTTTCGGAATTATTTATCGTTCTGGCCCATAAAATATTCTACCCCTCGATCGAACGG
Organism: Dolichovespula media; assembly: GCA_911387685.1. Taxonomy (NCBI): domain Eukaryota; kingdom Metazoa; phylum Arthropoda; class Insecta; order Hymenoptera; family Vespidae; genus Dolichovespula; species Dolichovespula media. Next base: position 6,064,472 of record OU426855.1, on the reverse strand, counting down.
TGAATAAATCTATCTCTGCGCGCCTAATTTTTTAATATATGAGATAGGTCCGGACGTATCGATGGAAGTATACGCGTACGAAATTATTTTATTCCAAATTTTATTTGTGCCCTTTAAACAAAATTTCAATTTACCTATGCCAGTCGTCCGCCTCTTATATTTTCCATTTGAATACTTCATAACGGTAAATAATTGCTATCAAGTTTTTCGTTATTCTCATTAGCCTATCTCCCTTCATTAATATTTCTTGATAGTTGAGAAGAATCTCGTGAATATTGAAATTATTGATACGATATATATCTTGATACTCGTTATACTAAATGGAAGAAGTATTATTGGAAGCTTCGCGAAATGAATAATTTTTAGCGTAGTCCGATAAGAAATATAGGGATGAGTACGCTTCTAATCAGACGATAGATACAGAGAGAAATATAGATATATAGAAGAGAACGAGAATATATAGACAGAGAATATATAGACAGAGAATATATAGACGAGAATATAGACAGAGTCTTCGATGATCATCTACGGCAGCCGGTTGCCGATATTAAACCGCATTCGTGGTACGCGTGAAACGAATCCTCGCGAGAATCAACTTTTCTATTTGAAATGCGTATCGTCGTCGAGCTCAATGCTAATGCGATATTTATCTCATCGACTGTTAACTATAACCATCGATAATCCCATCTATATATAAAGACATACAGTTATTCGTGGAAAATGGAGGAAAAAAAAATGATCTCTTACGTATTTATAAAATAATTAGGAAGAATTAATGAAAAAAAAAAAAAAAAAAATTATCGATTACCGTTCGAATGGCATTCAATGTAAATTATCGATAATTAATTAATCGTTCTTTTTTTTTTCGTAAGATATCGATTATATAAATACGACTATTCGATTCGAATAAAGGTCAATTATGTTTTATGCTTACTTCGTTTTTCGAGTTAATCGTGTAAAAGTTGACACTTTTAAAATGATAAGCTTCCTGTTGATCTATTTCAAACCTTGTGATATTAAAGTAGTTCCTTTGTCGTCAAAGATAACTCCCCTCCCTTCCTTTCTTCCCCCCTTTTAGAGAGGAATCAAGAGATACATATACCTACATATACATAGATAGATAGATAGATAGATAGACAGAGGGAATATCGGTAAGCTTTGAATCCTCTGCAAAAGCAAAGGGTCTCGTTAGTGGCTTGTATTACGGGAACACGTTCGGAAACAAGGGAACTTCTTTTCTGCCTCTCATAAGACGCCGGCTTAGCAGTCGTTGAAGTAAGAGAGAGAGAGAGAGAGAGAGAGAGAGAGAGAGAGAGAGAGAGAGAGAGAGATAAAAAAAGGAAAGAAAAAAAAGAAAGAAAGAAAGAAAAAAGAGGAGGGAAGAGAAAGTAAAACAGAGAGAAAAAAAAAAGAAAGAAGCCAGAGAAACCTAGGAAAGCCTTTTGACGATGTCCAGAAACACTTTGCCGGTCTCTAAAAGATAATTAATCGAGTGGTAATCGATTACTAGAAATCCCCGTTCAAACTCGATCCATCTACTCTCTTTCTCCTCTTTTCAGTCATCTCGTCTATTGACGATGAATCACTTTATCGTTTCAACCCTCTGGAAACATTCGAACTAACTGGCCGCAGGCGTTGGACCGTTTCGGTCAACCTTCCCCATCGCGGTTCTATACTCACGGGTCAACATCGTTCGACGATTTTCCGAACGTTCCGTTTCCGAATGTAAAATGTGTAGACGATATTGTGCGAAATAAAACGTTGTGTACCCTCCCATACGACGTAAATCACATAAACGATCGTATTCGACTTTTTATGCACCATTAAAAACGTCAAATGTTGTATGGATATATACATAAAAAGGGGTGTCTCAGCTGGTATTGACATCCTGATTTACGTCAATATTATTATTATCCATAGCGAATATGTTTCAGATAAAAGTTGAATTACTTTGACGGTAGTACTTTGACGGTGTATACATACATACATATATATATATATATATATATATATATTACTTTACGAAGGATTGTTAATTTAACGAAATGTAGGAGCTCGCAGAAAGATTTTTTTTTGTAATAATAATCCTAGAAATTAAAGATATATATATACGTATATTAATCCAACATAAAAGGCAAATGGAGTTTGTAACGCGTTAACGCTGTCGCCAAAGGGATATAAAATATTCTCTGCTTTTATCGTGAAATATATGTATTTTCGGTCGAAATTTTCAAATACGTACATACACACAGACGTGCACACGAGCGCATCAATCTACCTAAGTACGTATATGTTTTGTATGTGTAGGTTTATAGTTATTATATATATATATATATATATATAATCCCCGATATATATATATATATATATATATATATATATATGTATACATACACACACATACGTATAAGAAAAGTCTAATCTGAACTTCACATGTCTTTGAATGCATCGAGTGAGAGAGAAGTATACGTGTATTCACTTTCCAAGAGTTTCGACCGACGCGCGAAGCTCGAGATATCTCTCGAAGGCCGTTTCTTCTTCTGCTTCTTCTTCTTCTTTTTTCCTTTTTCCTCCTCCCCTCCCACTATGTTTCCCTCCCACGTAATACGAGTATTATGGAATACAAATTGAATAAGTCAGTTGCAACGAATACGGAGATATCGTGGCTCGAAACTCACGCGTTTTCCTTTTACACTCGCTCGAATCCTCTCTCTCTCTTTCTATCTCTCTCTCTCTCTCTCTCTCTCTCTCTCTCTCTCTCTCCCCCGCTCTTTCTTTCACCCCATTTCCTCCTTCTCTCCTCTCCTTTTTACAGTGATGTTTCCTCGGGGGGTACGAGTAAGATTTACTTCTATTCTCGTGCGAGAACCCAACGCCGTACCTTTACGATTCTCTTCGAGTAATTTATGTGCATACGTACCTGAGTTTTTAAAAAATTATTATACAACCTTTGCTAACTAAACGCGTGTTTCGGTCGTTCCTTTTCCTTCCCTTTTTTTTTTTTATTTATTTATTACTTTCTTTTCTTTTTTGTTGAACGCGTATACGTTCGTTTGTTGTAAAGTGGAATGTTTTTTCAGAAAGAAAAGATTTCGTTCGTAGGTATTATCTCGAACATTATTTTATTTTATCTATGACCATTGTCATTATAGACAAAATTATACGATTCGAAGTAATCTATTGCAACATTTTTTAAGTAGAAATAAGTTACGACAGTACCAAGATACTTTTGTAAATATATACGTACAATATCTCTCGAGGCTAAGAGATGATATGTCCTCTTAAATGTGAAGTATATTGTTTCCAAAATATTTCTTTCTTTTTTTTCTTTTGTCTTTTGAACTCACAGAGAACACGCATTTTATATTTTCATTAAAAATCAAGTGGATCGAAGAAAGATTTGAAAAAAAAAAAAAAATTGAAGAAAAATCGAAACAAACGAGGAAGAAGTTCGAAGAGTAAGAGAGAGAGAGAGAGAGAGAGAGAGAGAGAGAGAGAGAGAGGGAGAGAGATAAGAGAAGAGAGAACGCGAGAGAGAAAGAGAGTGTCGTATTTGTACTCGTTTACCCACCAACTTCGCTATTTCTCTTTAAAATCTCGTACGATCGGATCGAGTCGTGATTTTTTAAAGTTCCCGAAGGTGGATCTCGAAGTTTTTCGAAGAAGAAAAGTATGGCTTCGAAATTTTTCTCTAAGTTTTTTATGAAGAAGAAGAAGAAGAAGAAGAAGAAGAAAAGGAAGAAAAAGAAGAAACAGTAGTAGACGAAGAAGAAGAAAAGGAAGAAAAAGAAGAAATAGTAGTAGACGAAGAAGTAGAAAAAGAAGAAGAAGAAGAAGAAGAAGAAGTGGTAGTAGAAGAAGAAGTAGAAGATAGAGATGAAAAGGGAAGAGTACGTAGGTAGAAGAAGAGTAGGTTTATAAGGGGAAGAAGGAGAGCTCTTCGAAGGAGATTTCGATCGAATCCGACGACGGAAGAGAGAGCTTTGGCAATTTTTCTCGGAGAGACGAGCCTCGTCCTCATCTTACTTTCCCCGTTTGGTGACATAATTTATTCCACGTCCTTCTACGGCTAGCATATTCCCGAATACAAACGCGCGATTTCGAACGGTAAGAAGGAATAGGAAAACGTCAAAGTAGACGTTGAAATAGAAGAAAAAGGTAGAAAGAAAGGAAGAAGAAGAGGAAGAGGAAAAGGACGAAGAAGAAGAAGAAGAAGAAGAAGAAGAAGAAGAGGAAAAGGACGAGGAAGAAGGAGGAAGAATAAGTATAAGAATAAGAATAAGAGCTCTCGAAGGCGTGTTCACGCGAACGAATACTTGCTGCTAAGACGTCGTCTTCGTCATCCTATCCAATATTCAAACCAGTTGCCAACCACTTCCGGATCTAATCCCAGGACCCGAACCGATTCCAAATGGAAAGAGAGAGAGAGAGAGAGAGAGAGAGGAAAAGCCGACAAGGACACGTTCAGAAAATTTCACGGACAACGACGACCGTTCGTTCGCTGGCTTCGTAAGCTCGATTTATTGCTTTTTGGATAACTCGTTGACGTTTCCCCATGTAGCCTGAGATTAAATAGATAGATAGATAGATAGATAGATAGATAGATGGATGGATAGATAGATGGATAGATAGATAGATAGATGGATGGATAGATGAATGTATGGATTGTTGGATAGATACAAGATTTAATATACTACGATAGTTTAAAATAATATTTTAAACAATTTTTCCTATGAGATAGGACTAAACGAAACCTTGAAATTTTAACGCGGAACACATTCGTTATTTTATAAAGTAAACGGATAATAATAATAAACGACTTAAACTAGTAAACAATAAATACAAATTGAATCGTGATATGAATGAATTCAAAAGAAACGTTCGTTCTCAAATTTGAATTATCTTAAAATTTAACACAATGTAATAGTACGATTACATCGATTATTATTATTTTAGAACACAGTAATACTTATTGATTTTACGCGGTAAACATATCAGTGCACCACGGAACGTTGTTTGCGAAAAGCACTGTTCTGAAATATCATTGAATGGGAGATGAGTTCGATATCAAAGAAAAAAAAAAAAAAAAAAAGAAAAAAAGAAAGAAATAAGAAGAATGAATTAACGTTAACCATTCGTTATGATTATTAATTACATAAGATCGTGCGTGGTTTTCTATTTTTTCTTTACGCATTCATTGATAACAATTCACTTACTATTTTTTACACTTCTCTTGTTGTACGTACATAATCATAGAATAGTGTGGCATATAGAAAGGAAAGAGAAGAGGTGCCCAATGTCAAGAGATCGTGTTTCTATCGAGTAGGCGAGTACTCGAAACCGATCGGAGAATAGTCAGATCAAAAGGTCCACTGTCCATCTCTCTCTCTCTCTCTCTCTTAAGGTTAGAGTACTAGTTGGTATTTATCTGTAGATACTACCAACAAACTCGAGTGCCGGTGGATCGAGAAAGAGACATCCTTGTTTCGTTTTGAAATCCGATCGTTCTCATCCACTGGGTGTTCCCTACGAACTATGTACAACGATTCTCCACAACGTAATCCTCGAAAAACTAGAATGAGGCGACACGTCGACGGTTCGGTTTAGAACGAAATTACGAAGTTACGAACACGCTATTGGATAAAGAAAAAAGGAGAAAAGATAAAAAAAGAGTGAGAAAGAGAGAGAGAGAGAGAGAGAGAGAGAGAGAGAGAGAGAGAGAGAGAGAGAGAGATGCAACAATTAGAATTCTATTCGAAAGTCCCTGGATATTGCTTTTCCGTTAGAATCGATAGAGAATCGGTGAAACCTCGGAAGTACTGTCCCAGAAAAGCCAATATAATAAAACGAATCTGTAGAGATAGACGACGAACACACACACACACACACACATATATATATACCCACGTATATAGAACACATGGCATGACCAATGAGAAAGTCGTGTGAGAATCCTACGTAAGCTATGAATGGCTGTGCACGTTCCTCCTTCGAGTTTCTAATTAACGTATGCGAAACGATCTCTTATCGCACGGGTTCGGAAATAAGCCATGAAATGAAATGGATGATGAAAGGGAGTTAAGGAAGGTTAGAGTTCGATTAATATCCAAGTTCGGCCTAGATATTATATGGACGAAACGTGGAATCCAAACTCAGCAGGTGTTGCGAGTGAAACGTTCATCTTATTACTTACTTACTTACTTACTTACGTACTTACTTACTTACTTACTTACTTTATGTCTATTGGATATATATATATATATATATATATATATATATATTTGTGTGGCAGGTATGTCTAGGCATGTGTGTATACGTCTTCCTTCTCGTCAGGAACGGCTATACTACTAGCTCGTGACTTTCAGTCGTGAAGTCACAGAGGGACCCTCATCAATCTCGCCTACGACTTCTGACACGTCACTGCACTTCGTCCCGCGTTTCAAACCGTCCCCTTAACGTCCTCTCTCTCTCTCTCTCTCTCTCTCTTTCTCTCTCTCTCTCTTCTCCCTATTACGCTATTCTCTTCCTACCCTTCATTCCTCTATAACATGTCTACCATTCTTTACCGACTTTCCGCATTACTTCTTCTTCTTCGTCTTCTTCATCTTCATCATCTTCATCTTCTTCTTCTTCTTCTTCTTTCTCTTCTTTCGTCAGAGGAACACCCGTTGACCTTTTCTCTATCCAATGACCACCGAACGATATCTCAGCACTCTCTCACTTTTTACCTTCCCCATTTTCTTTTTAATTTCCTTATGTCATTATTCCTTGCCATTTTCAATTATCGATATCCTTTGATCGCTTATATATTCTTCAATATTATATTCCAAGGATTTGCAGTAATAAAGAAATAATTTCTTATTGAAAGGGAAGGTTCGAGGAAATGAAAGATATCTTATAAAACTTGACTTCTTCTGCTTCTTCTTTATTTTTTGTCCTCCTCCTCCTCCTCCTCCTCCTCCTTCTCCTCCTTCTCCCTCATCAAACTCAACATCCCATCATCACCGTCTCGATCCCCGTTAACAGAATAATTTATTTTTTCAGATTCCTCATTATATCGTCAATCCTTCGTTTTTCTTTCTTTCCTTTTTCCCTTTTTTTTTTTTTTTTTTTTTTTTTATTAACGTCGACTCGAAGATGATCGAAGGTCATTTTTTTTTTATCTTTCTTTCTTCCTTTCTTTTTTCTCCTTTTTCTTTTTCTTCTTCTTCTTCTTCATCTTTTTTTTTTTTTTACAACGATCCATCTAATAATCGCACAGAGGGTGTTCCTGCCCGGAAGAGGAGAAGCGATCGACTATATTCTCTTCCTCCTTTTTCTAGTCAGATGAGCTCCTGAAGCCGAGCAACACGCTGTCAACTATCGTGTTACATACATCGTACTATGAGAAAGGATGGTTACCATCATTGACAGTGAATGCGTTCGCACGGAAGGTCAGTCACTTCCGGTATAACATAAGCTTCATAGATATTCCAGCTTCTCCTCACTCTCTCTATCTCTCTCTCTCTCTCTCTATCTCTCTCTCTCTCTCTCTCTCTCTCTCTCTCTCTGTCTTTCTCTCTCGTTCAATATGATCGAATGACTGGTGAAGTTGCAGGAAAATACACGATGTTGGTGGAGATAGGGGCAACGTTAATGGTTAACTAGCACGCTTTTGCCTGTTAACTTTTCCACTCTTTTATCAAGGCAAAGAAAGTATATGGCTACTACGTTCGATTTAATTCCGCTTTGATGGTGCTTTTATTGCCGGAAATATTCTTCTCATCGATTTACGTTAATTTCCGTTGGACTCGAATAAATTTAATTATCGGAATATAAATCCTGATGAGATAAAAACATGATCGAATGTAATCGAATATGTAAATTAGCCGAATATGTGAAAGCGTATAAAGAGTAAACATTTATATTTACTTCATCACTTCGAATTAGGAGCCTGAACCTGCGAGAAATATTACCAATCGACGATTGAAATTTCTGATGTCTATAAAAAAAAAAAAAAAAAAAAAAACAAAAAAAAAGGAAGAAAAAGGAAAAATATTTTTAATTTACTGATATAAAAATAACACACACACACACACACACACACACACACACACACACACACACACACACACACACACACACACGGTATATATGATACACATATGCATAATGTAATAAAATAACTCGATAACATAATCAACTTCATTTTTTTTCTTCTTTTGGATCGATATCGTATAATATTTGTGGAACTGTTTGAAATCGCAATGTTTTCGGGATGCATAGTTTATATCAGAACATATCAGGGATGCATCAATTCGAGCCACGTAGAAAATCCCTATAGGTACCTGAAATTTCTCCCACGTGCTGTTCGACGTCGGTCTTCGTAGAGAAAACATTTTCTTTAAGAAATACGACATCGGTCGTATAACCACCTCTCTCTCTCTCTCTCTCTCTCTCTCTCTCTCTCTCTCTCTATCTATCTATCTATCTTACTATCTTCCACATTTTCTTCGTATACAGAAAATTTCAAGGCGAAATTCATGGTAATTTGCCTGAAAAAGAAGCGTCGAATTTTTCCGGATAAGGTCGATGCACGTGCCCTCCTTAGCGAATTTTTCGTAGAACGGTGCGTTTTACGATCGCGTTTACGTTTTCCGCGAGATCGAGGACGATATCCGGCGCGGGAAATTTCAAATCTTCGGGTGAATGGGCATTGGTATATAAGAGCATATATATATATACGTATGTGTTTGTATCTATGTGTGTGTGTATATATATATATATATATAGAGAGAGAGAGAGAGAGATACGAATCATTGCTTCAACGAGAGGCATAGGTATATAAAAAGTATGCGTTCCTTGAACAATCGTTGGGTGAAAAGCGTAATGTTCGAAGCCTTTAAACTCCATTGAATTAAAGCACAACATTCAAACAGAATTATACTAACAGAAAAAAGCAAGGCAAGGCTTCCGTGTGGGCTTTCACTTTTTTTTTTAATGTTTTTTATTTTAAATAAATATCGATACCCTTTTTTCAGACTATTTATTTTTAATTATTTTTTTTTCCCGAATGAAAGAATGAATCGTTCTTGACTGTCACTATCATAATGTATATATACTATTATTTATATGAAATTATATATATATATATATATATATATATATATATATAAACGTATTTATTTATATATTTTATTATTATTTATATCAAATGAGAAAACATGGATTTTTAATCTTATCGCTTTTTCGTATACAGTTATCGATATAAATTTTACAATAAAGAGAATTATTGATAAACACTGGCTATCGGATTTGAGGTTTAATGAAAAATATATATATGTATATATTATGCAAATAAATTAGAGGATTTTTCTCCTTTTCCTTTTTAACAACGTCTCGTTACATTGTTTTTCCTTTCCTTTCTTTTACGTTTTATTAACTTTTAAACGTTTAATACGAAACATTACAAACAGTACAAACACCCACGTGTTTTGCCTTTACGTGGGTTTATCATCTATCCTTCGAGCGATCGACTTTCTTCTCCTCCTCCTCCCCCTCCCCCTCCCCCCTACTCCTCCTTCTCCTCCTCCATCTTCCACTTTCTCAAGCAAAACTTTCCAACCCCTTCGGCAGAATCGTTTCCCTTCGTCCTTTTCCCCGCCGTTGTCGTCAAGTAGTATAACACGAACGCACGGCGTTGGCCCTTCGAGCCTTTACGTGCCTTCTCTACGGATGTAAATTTATGCTAATCGCGTAAACCAAGGCAAGTAGGACAAGCCGCTCGCCGATAACGATTTAAATGAAAGTAATTTGCGGCTGACGAAAGTTTACTCTCGAGGTGGCACCTCTTGTAAACCCGTTAAGCACGTACGCGTTTGATCTTTGGCCGCGTCTTAATTCTTACCATCTCACTATTCAAACATCCTACTACTTCATCCTCTTCCTCTTATTTTTTTTCCCTTCTTCACCGTCATTCTTTTCCCCTTCATCTTCCTCGTCCCCCTCTTCTTTTCCCCACTTCTTATTCTTCTTTTTCTTCTTCTCTCCAACTTCTTTTTACCTTACTCGTCTATTTTTGTAAAACGATAGACCTTCCGATCGATTTATTCGTAGCTATCGAAGCCAACGTTACGTCCTATATATTTCGTCTACCCAAAGTAAATAACTTTAAATATCGAATTTCCGATGAAAGCTTGATGCCAACGCCATTTCAGAACGTTTTTACGATCTTCGACCGCGTCTTACATCGGCCGTCTCTTTTTCCGTTCATTTTGTGACACCCACGATACCATGTATATGTGTATATATGTCTGTGAAAGAGAGAGAGAGAGACAGACAGACGGACAAAGTGAGTGTGTGTGTGTGTGTGTGTGTGTGTGAGAGAGAGAGAGAGAGAGAGAGAGAGAGAGAGAGAGAGAGATGCATGTACACGTCCATCTTAATCTCGCCGAAGCACTATGTGCCTCCGTGTAGACGAAATTATGTCGTACAAACATCAATCACGTAGCACCTGCAATTTCTGTGAGATAATTATCTGGGATTCCGGATTACCTTCGGTGCGCGAAGATCTAATCTGATTTCCCCTTCATTATTTTATCACGTCGATGGTTTCTGAACGTATTATTGCAACAATTCACCGTAATAGAAATAGATTTATTTTCGATTGTGATTTTTCTAATTAATTCGATTTTTCTAGGATATACAAGGAATAAAACGAAGTGATCTAACAGAATATTTGTAGAGAAACGAACACGATTATTCAAAAGAAAATTCATTATTATTATTATTGTTGTTCTATTGATATTACTATTATTGTTGAATACATATAGAACAATTTTTTTCAAAGTATAAATGTATATGTGTATATATATATATATATATATATATATATATATATATATATATATCTGTAGACATAAGTAGATGAGATATTAAAAGAAAGAAGAAAAAAAAAAATTAATTCTGGCGATTACGATTAAAATAAGTTTTATACAACGAAAATTGATATGGTTGCCAGTGCGAAAGGATGAATGAAAAATTCTAAAACGAAATTCCTTTTTTCAGTGCGTCACTGAACGTGCGTTGAGACTGAAAATAAATTCATATTCAATTCTATCGTATATTTTATTCCATTCAACTACTGATGAAATGTGTCCATTTTTAAAATCCATTTTTAAAAAAAAGAATGATTAGCTTCGAGATATTTGCGTTCGGATATATGAATAAATAAATAAATAAATAAATAAATAAATAAAAGAAAATAAAAAGAAAGAGAGGAAAAGAAAAGAAAAGAAAAGAAAAGTCTGTATGACGTACAGGAATCATTTCGCGCGAATAACAGAAGGAAGATACGTGGAATACCTTTCTCAAAGTTGAGTTCGTAGCTTGGAATCGATATATCGATATCTTTTGGACCTTTTTGGTATCTCCATGTCGCTGTTGGACGTCGTTGTCGTCGTCTCTCTCATATGCGAAGAGATAGAGATAGAAAGATAGAGAGAGAGAGAGAGAGAGAGAGAGAGAGAGAGAGAGAGAAAGAGAGGGACAGGGAGAGAGATAGAGAAAACGTTATAGCTTCACGGTAGACTGCAATGATAATGCGACGACTATGGGTCGAAGTGCGCTGGGTAAGGGTGAATTGCCTCCAATAATGTCAAACACACTGGCCTAACTCCTAGATACGGTATGTGTTACCTTTCGACACTATCCTCCTTGAGATCTTTCTATGGCATTGCACGAACTATTTATATTTTCGACAACCCTTCTTAAACAGATATTCCAGACGATTATTTTACAAATTTCTTTCCTTTTATTCTTAGTTTTATTTATTTATTCTTTTCCATTGGATTGAGAAAAACGTAATTTCATTTTTTAATTTTTATAAGTAATCAGAAACAAGAACTTTTTGATGAAACTCACTCGAGAGTAATACGGATAATCAATAAATGAATAATAAAAGAATGATATAAAAAAAAAAAAAAAAATGTTTAGTAAGCGATGAGAAAAATGGATTAATTTTTAAACGGAGTGAACCGTATAATCTGATCGACTTGAAATAGGAATTGGTAGTATACCCGTTGAGAATTATTTATTTAATAAAAAAATTGTTAAAAGGTCGACAAATTATATTCACGTTATAAAGTTCACTGAACGTATATATATGCACACACAAATGCATACATATACACATAACACGTATGAATAAATATAGTCAAAGAAAAATATATATATATATATATATATATATATAAAACGTTAGACGTTTTATTTCATGTATGTAGGTAGAAAAATAATGGTTGGAAACGTTAAAGTCAATCTGGCAAGTAAATCGTAAACTACAGGTCGATAGAGAAGAAAGAACGATTTGATGGCGGAACGAACTCGGACGACGATCATGAGACCAAAGGTGAAATAAGGTTGATCCTTCATCGATGATCATGCTCGGTTGATCGTTACGAACGAGAAGCTTTCGATCGCGTACATCGTCCGTTAACGAACGAAATAGGTTGTCGTTGTTTTCATCGTACGGGGAACGAGTGATCACGAATCCAAGCGAGCTATCGAAACCTAGATATCTATTGTCTCGGGAATCTCGAATACAGAGCACGCTCGTTGCCATTACAAACGGACGACGAAGCCAGGAAAGTCTATGCAGCCAAGAGAATGCCACTAGTTTGGGAACTTTCCGTAATTGATTGAATCGAATCTCAAACTGTTACTACCGCCTCCTCTTCTTGTCATTTTACATTGAGAAATCCAAGAGAGTAAGATTATCTTCGATTTCAACCCTAAGGACGAATGTTACTTCGGGAAACATAATACTCGAAAACAGTATTTACTTAACACAATTTCTAAAGAACTTGTCCGATTATCATTCGATCGTTTAATTATTATTAAATTGGGAGATCGTTAGGAAGAGAATCGTTGATTAAAATTACTTTCAAAAATTTATTCTTTCAAAAATATAATATATATATATATGTGTGTGTGTGTGTGTGTGTGTGTGTGTGTGTGTGTGTGTGTGTGTGTGTATTTATATGAAATTATTTAGTGAGAATAATTGAATTCTATGAAAATATTGCTCGATAATACTGGTTATAATGTTAGATCGGATCAAAGGAGCTTAAGTCAGAATAAAATCGATTGAAACTATCTATTGTAGATGACCACAAAAGAGAAGTTAAGAGAGAGAGAGAGAGAGAGAGAGAGAGAGAGAGAGAAAGGAAGCAGCATCGTCGAGTACCAGTAACCGAATTTCGAAGTGAGTTTTCCCTAGTGTGGAAGACGCAACGGGATACTCTACCGATGGAACTTTATAACGTTCCATCGTTCTACTTCTATCCAATAGGAGTACCCAAGGGACTATACTGATACTGTGTGATGTTGATTTGAAAGGAATACTTACGATTACTGTTCACTCTGAACTAATTCTCTAATAATAAGATTAAACGAGGATTTTCTAACAATTAATGACGAACTCTAACAACTAATGACTAATTTCGAACGGGCGTATTATCGTTTCGAGAGAAAAAAAAAAAGGAGAAGACAATACAAATCCGATTTTCTATAAAATCTATGTGTAAAAGCTAATAATATATATCTTAGATAGACGATAGACGATAGACGATAGTAAAGTTTATTGAAGAGAACAGTACGATGATAATATAGAATATATTTTCTACTATTTCTGACAATAAACGAATATTTTGTTCGACCTAATGGTTGCGATAAATCTCACGTGATATTTCTTCTTCTTTTTCTTTTTCTGTTTTTTAATTTCACGAAACGCAAAGAATACGATTAATTCGATTCCAGTCGTCCTATTCTTCCTGATATTAAAGTATCTAACGTATTACGAGAGCCAGGAAAATACTATCGAGTGTCGCAGTCGTACGAGACTCTTTATGATGCCCAAAGGCATGAAAAAAAAAGCCTCATTTCAAAAGAACGAAATACACGTTTTCTTTTCTACAGATATCATTTTCCGCGAAGCGTTCGTCGACGGAACGACATGCGGAAACTCGTACAATTTCTCGTCGATCGTATTACGTACTTTTCTCTCCAAATGCGGGAATAAATTACAAAAAGGAAAAAATGAACGAAATAAAAAGTAAAAAAAAAAAAAAAGATTACTACGATACTTCACCACAGTTCAACGAAGTACGATTGAATGGATAATGGAAGATAAAGTTTCATCTATGCCGTCGATAGAAAGATTTTATATTTTTTTCTCTAATTCTTTTTATAAAAGTCCATCCTTTCTGGTTGAATTCAATGAAACGAGATTGATCACGAAAGTAACTTGCAAATCATAGTAAATTTTTCGTTTGGAGATATTTTTTGATTCCAACTTCCTTTTTTTTTGTTTTTGTTTTTTTCTTTTTAATTAAATTTCATTCAATTTCATCGATCGTCATCGTTTCAATTAATTCTTTTTGTTTCATTTTGTTTGTTTTTTTTTTATTTTTTTTTTTTTAATGCATCTCCACGTTATATTATAATCTTGATGTGTACGTCACGATAAATTCAGTTTAAACAAATTTTCTACCCAAATTACTTGCATAATTACCGGCTCGCATGATTAATCATCAAACTAATTAAGTTAATATATTTATGTATGTTGAACTTTTGTTAACAACGAAGCGGGCGATTATTGAAATCGCGAAGGAGAGGGGGGAGAGAGAGAGAGAGAGAGAGAGAGAAAGAGAGATAGACAGACGTGTAGAAATTCGCGAGGGAATTTGTCGCGAGCTATTATTCTCCACGTACAATTTGCATTCTAATCAAAATCCTCGTTGTCTCTCGGTTCGCGAAACTAAAGCCGTGCTCGCCTAATAACTTTGCCGGTAAGAAATTTCCATACGCTCGTGGCCCATTTAACTGGCAATTATAAAACAAAACTCGACTCGCCGCGACGCCATGTCGCACGAATGAACGACGTGCGGAGAGAAAACGCGTACGCCTCGGCCGTACTCGGTTAATTGATTAGGATATGGCTGCTATGTTTTACATTTACGTCAACTAATTTCGTGTTACCGTACTCGTCGTTCTGATGCATTATTATTTCTCTCATAATAAACAAACGTAATTAATTTCATTTGAATGTTTTTTTCTCTTTTTTTTTTTTCGTTTCCTCTTCTCTTTATATTTTTTTTCTTTTTCTTTTTTTTATTATTTTATTTTTTTTAATTAATACATAGACATAAACTCATTGGAGACGTAAATATTTCTAAAGAATGTATTCGATTTATTTTTTCTTTTAAGTTTGCCGTACTGGATATGTAAACAGAAAGAGATACGTCAAAACAAATCTTACTCGAGTTAATTCCACGAATGCTTTTTTGTTTTCCTTTTTTTTTTTTTTTTTTGTTTTCATTCAAGTCGAGAGCAATTTTCTAGAGCAGTATACGGAAATATTTAAAAAGGGAAATTTATTCGACTATACGTCAGATAAAAATAAGCCGTGGAAAAGAGAATATTTCTTTCAGACCGCATCAAATATATATTTACATAGTAACAAAAGTGTACTATCAACGTTATTATTTGTTATTTTTAATTAGTTATTATTGTACCATTAGATGTCCAATTAATATTTCGTGAATTCTGAATCAAAACTTTGCTTGTTTAACCGGGTTCATTAATAATAATAAAAATAATAATAATAATAATAATAATAATAATAATAATAATTATAATTATATCTATGAAATACTTAGAATGCACTTTTATATTAACATTTTATCAAATATTTAATATCCATTATGTAAATAATATAGCGATAACGATACTTAATGAGAAATAATATATTACACCCATATATATATATATATATATATTATTTAATATAAATAATATATAAAATATTTAAAACATATATAATATATATATATATATATATACTCGGAATTATATTGTTCTAATAATGTATTCAACAATAATAATGATAATAATTATTTTCTTCTACTAATTCTATTTTCAATGAATAATTGATAATCTATGGAACATTTCGAAATGTTATAGAAATAATAATCAATGTATGGTAGTCGAATTAGTTCTATCATCATATCTTCTATTTTATCTCGCGTGAAAATGGAAAAGAAATGAAAAAAGAAAAGAAAAGAAAAAACGGGAAAGAAAAGAAAAGAAAAGAGAAGAGAAGAGAAGAGAAGAAAAGAGAAAAGAAAAAAGTAAAATAGACGCGATACGCATTCAACAGCGTAGATCGTTGGACGGTTTATATCTCAGGCCATTTTGAACGGATATTTTCCGACTTTTCCCTCCCAACTTTTTTCTTCTTCCGCCTCCTTTCTCTTTCGCTGATCTCGCGCGTGGCTCATAAAAGGGTAGTTTTACGTCGCTCGACAAAGCCGTGAAGATACGATGAAGTCGCTTGAGTGGCTGCTATGAGAGAGGAGAACGCCAACGATTATCGTTTCAGGCTCGGACCTACAGAAATTTCTTCCACCTACTTTATCTGAAATGGTTCGACCCTATAACATAGAGTACACACACACGCGTGCGCGTATGTATATATGTATATGTATATTTATATATATATGTATATGTATATGTATATGTATATGTATATGTATATGTATATGTATATGTATATGTATATGTATATGTATATGTATATGTATATGTATATGTATATGTATATGTATATGTATATGTATATGTATATGTGTATGCATATGTATATGTGTATGTGTATGTATATGTATATGTATATGTATATGTATATAGCGATTATGATCTTACATACTACAACGATCCACCTTCGCATTGATATCCTTAAGGAGTCTTACTAATAAAACAGGATCTAAGGATTCACGATCCTACTTTATTTGGATTAAGATAGAAAATATTTCCAAAATAAATCATTTTATCAAGAGACTTTTTCCTTTTTCTTCGAACAACGATTTTTACTAGGTCATGATGATCACAATGGAAATTATTAATAATAATTTTGAAACGCGTTTATATAAGCAGCTATTAGCTAGGTGGTACTTGCTCGTTGTATTACGATTATCACAATATATATATAATATATTAGATCGTGTAAGCAATACCAATTGTTCGAGTCTCACTACATGGAGGTTGCTACATCTAAAGACCCAATTATTAATAGAATGTTTGTATAATATTTATGATAAATTTAACATATAATAACGAATGGTACAATGCTTTATTCAATCTATTTCTTTCGATAAGAAAGGAAATAAAACGTTTGCGTGAGAAACGTTTGATAGACATTTATTAATCTATTTAAGTATGTACGTATAATATTTATGTGTGTATATATATATATATAAAACTCTAATAAATGAAAGATAAATTTCGTATAGTTTTTCGATTATCCATTCATTTATGGATTTGTAATATATACGACTACCTAATGAAAATAATAAAATCGTAATTAATTTAGGATTTAACTAATAGCATGAAATAAAAGGGTTACCAACCGACATATAAATTCGAGATATTCCGTGTGAACGTATTATTCGACAATGGAATCGATGATAATTGTTGTTCTACTCTTTCCCTTTTTTCTTTTCAATACTTGATAAATTAATATTGTTTCAAATAAACAGTTACAAATAAACGCTCTATAAAAGTATGAATAAACGTATCGATATTGAAAGAAATATTGAATAATTAATATCTGTACTTGACAAATTTATTATATAAACACATATTATGTTATAAAACTTTCTTTAAAACGTAGATCCGTATTCGTAGTTATACATTATTAATAAATAAACAATATTATCGATCATATAATAATGATATGATAAAAATGATATGAGTGAGTTTTAATATTACACGTTTATTTCTCTTTACGCATCTCTTTGATTTGTTTCATATGAAAAAGAAATATCTTATTCAACTAGAATGCATTCGTACGACATCGAAATAGTTGGCTTGTGTAAGAAATAAGAAATATATATATATATATAAATAAGCGTTCCCTTTTTAATGAAGACCTCGAAGATATTTCTTCCCCTACTAATTCGACAAGATCGTTTAATTTATCAAACGTTCTGAATGACCCGTTTTCTTCCCTTGGAAATGGATACCAGACGAGTTCTTACACATTGCAGCCCCTTCGACGTTAAGACTTTACCATCTCTCACCCTTGTTCTTGCATTAACGATTCAAAGCAGTCCGTGAAACGACGACGACGACGACGACGACGACGACGACGACGACGACGACGACGAGGACGACGACGACAAAGACGATGACGATGACGACGAGGAATATCGCCTCAGGTTTGAAAGTCTCTTTGGAAGATGAGAACTGTTGGGTAAAGTAGGCGAGGCGACATACAACGATAACAAAATTTTTTTTCTTACTTCTCGCCCCTCCTCTCCTCTCCCATTTAATTCCTCCCCCACGGTAAACGGCTAAAGAATTTTTCATTTGGACGACCGTGTACATAGTGTACAATACATCATCGCTCGAGTAATTAAAAATTATTCCCTAGAAATTGTTCCTTCCCAATGGATCTTCGTTATTCAGAATGTAAACATCTATTTAAAAATTTATTTCGATAGAATTATTACCAATACTTCGTCTAAATAATAATAACGTTCGGTAAACGTTCAAAGACGTAAAAGTTGTCTCGTACCACCCTGTATAGATGCAAGGAAACGTCTTCTTCCTCTTTTCTCGGATTATACTCTTTTCCTTTTTCTTTTCCGTTTTTTATTTTTTCTTATTTTTTTTTTTTTTCGCTCACGCAACGGAGTTAAGCAAACCCTCTTGAGACGGATGGATAGACGAACGGAGGGATACACAGACGGACGGACAGAAATACAGACAGAAAAAGAAAAAGTAAGAGAAAGAAGGTGAAAGTCTGATTGCAAAGTACGAACTGAAGTTGGAGCAAAGGAAAATCGCGTGCAGGATTTCTTACGTTGAAATGAAAGGGGATAGAATGTAATGGCGAGGATTATGGGTGGAGGCTGGGTGAGTCGTGATAAATAGATCGACCATGTGTTGGATATAAATACATGTATATGCACTATTAATTGAGTCGATTTCTTTTCTTCCCTCCCTCTCTCTCTCTCTCTCTCTCTTTGTTTATGTTCCTCTACGAGTTTTGATTATATAAATTCACTTAGCAACGTCTGTTGTGTATTTACTTTTATTTCCTAGAAAGATTCGATACCGTTATATCACGTAGAAAATCGATACTGTCATTCTGTCTCGAACCCGGCGAAAAGGGGATCGCGTAAACTTCGACGATACAAAACTTCGATGAAGACTTAGGTAACCGGGAAATAGAATTATATTTTAATTTGTAGAAGAATTATCTTCACGTCGCGTACTGTCTGTTTATCTGTTGATCGATGACAATACCACTTACTGTACAACGACATGAGAAATAAATGAGAGGAATGCTGAAGAATATCATCTAACGTGATACAAAGTACGTGGAGTTAAGGTTATCTACGCGGCTTTAAATCTTCACGGTCGACGTCTACGGATAAAAATAGAACAGGTCGAATACCGATCTCCCTTCTGGACCAGCTGGTGCAACCTGAATTCGGAAAGTAGTAAGAAAAAAAGAGAGGGTAGAAAGGAGAGAGAAAGAGAGAGAGAGAGAGAGAGAGAGAGAGAGAGAGAGGAAAAAGAAGAAAGAAAGAAAGAAAAAGAGAGAGAGAGAGAGAGGGAGAGAGAGAGAAAGGAAGATATCCATGCGTTTTCTCCGATTCCGCGTTTCTTCCATCGACTCGGCTCACCCTCCGGCATTTGCCCAAAAGTTCGCGCTTAAACTGCGACCAAATGACTGGCTCCCAGAGAAAATAAATAAATAAAGGGAGTATCCATAGAGAACGTTGATATATTCTCCGAACGTGCAGACAAAAAGATTGGTGAATCGATGGTTTTTGTTTCTGCATTTTTTTGTTTGTCTTTTTTCTTCTTCTTTTTTTTTTTTCTCATTTTCCATTTTTCTCACCTCTTTTTTCCTCTCTTTTTCTTCTTCTTCTTCTTCTTTCTCCTTTTCTTTTAATAATCTCTTCTTCACGGAAAAAGCGTGAAAATTATGTCTGGATTTTAATTGGTCCAGCTTTTATCGGCCATTCATTACTATAAAAAGGAAAGTTAAATAAACGAAAATATATCTAGCGGTTTGATTATTCGTAAAATGTTAATTTGATTGAGACGATACGGAAGTGACTCTCTCCTCGTTTCTCTATCCTTGATTGAGTAGAGAGTGCCAAGAACAAGATCGACGTTCTCACCTTGTTCCTTCACCTCTCTCTCTCTCTCTCTCTCTCTCTCTCTCTCTCTCTCTCTCTCTCTCTCTCTCTCTCTCTCTCTCTCTTTCCTATCTTCGTCTTCATTTCTCGAACGTTAGCCGAACGTTTAACCATGTTACGCCCTACCTCTTAAGGGCCCAGAGCCAATAGATCCCTCTCTGCAAATTTGTTTTTAAATGATACCAGACACCAATCGAAAATTTATAGACTTTTATAGTAAAACGTGTGAGAGAGAGAGAGAGAGAGAGAGAGATCGTTTAAAGTGCCTTTGATATTTTTCAAAAGAGTTAGTAAAGTTTTTCTTTCTTTTTTCGAAGTCAGGAGAGGATAGAAAGAAAGAGGAAAGGGGTTGCGGAAGGTGCTTTCGAGAATTTCCCCGAGAATTTTCACTTTTATTCGCGTAGTTACCCGCAAAGGCACGGTTTTTCCCTTGAAAAAAAGGTGCCCCTCTATCGCTCGTTACATAGAACGCGAGTGAAATGAGCTGCGAGTGGAAGAACACGGTTTAAAACGATGAAAAGGGTCTTTCGGTGGTAAAGAAGCATCGGGCGACGAAAGAGAATGGCCGGAGAAAAGAAGGAAATAAACGGAAGAGCAAAGAAGCCTAAGAGAAAGGGATCTGAAAATGGAATGGTCTTATTTAAAAGTAGATCGTTGATACATAGAATCAGCCGATAATTATCATCATTTCGAATATTTGTATTTATCGATCGTGGAGAAAAATTTCTTATTTCTTTCTTTCTTTCTTTCTTTCTTTCTTTTTTTTTTTTTTTTTTTTACAGCGAGAATAACAGTATCATCGTTATATACATATTATTTCATATTGCTTCGATTTGTTTTTTTTTTTTTTTATAAAATCGGTAAATAGCTGTCTTCTTTTGTTTTTCTACAAATGCAAATTCTTCGAATCGAATCATTCGATTGCATCCAAAAATTCTTTTTATTTCGCTCCTTATACCTTCCTACTTTCTTCCTTAGAATTTCAATTGAAAATAATAGGTAATGTCGAAATGGGTAAGAAAGAAAAAAATATTACGCTTCAACGGCGATTTATTTATCAATCCAACGGGAGCGTTACGACCTAGACAGAAATAAATTTAAAAAAAATCACGAATGTTCTTTTAAAATAAATATTCAACGAACGGACGAACTTATGGTGTATGTCGACGTAATATTCAACGAACGGAAACGTAGGAATGTTTTATTTATAAAGTCACGCGAGGAATTATCAGCGTTAGGGAAGAAAAGGGATGGTAATAATCGGAGAGAACGCGAATGTACTGGTATTGATCGTTCGTTCACAGAGAAAAAGAAAATGATGGAAAGGGTGCGTGATGTGGGCTACGCCTGAAATCACTCTGATCGATAAGATAACGAAACAGCTTCTTGCTAGAAAGATGTCTGAAGCGAATAATACAAAATTAAATTCAACGAAGAAAAGTAAACGGCTTGAGAGGAGAGAGAGAGAGAGAGAGAGAGAGAGAGAGAGAAAAAAGAAAAAAGGAATTAACGAAGAAGGATAGAGGGAAAGAAAAGTTAAATGAAAACAACAAAAAGGTCGCTATTTATTGGATCAATTTTTTTTATCTTTTTTCTTTCTTGAATGCTTCATCAATATTTTTAACGTATGACAAGTATTTATGATAAAATATCGATACGTAATAAAAGTGAAGCAATCCTGAACGAATCATGACCCTTGACTATTTATATCGAACAACACGTTCATATTCATTTCACATTTATCATTCATATTGCAATGTATTTATCGTTGATTAATAAAAATATTGACCGATTAAATGAAAAGGTGATAAAGTGTCATCTGATTAATTATTTTAGGAAAAATAAAGGTCGGATAGAAATTCGATTAAAGGTTTAATTTAACCAACCGCCAAGAGCCGAAGGAAGTGGACTCGGTGAGTCTTGTGATAGATTTAGAAAACGGAAGAGGGAAGTACGGACTGTTCGTAAGTTTGCCCCGAACGTGATTGTCTCATGTCGGTAAATTAACTATTCCGCTTTATCGCGATCAAGTGTATTCTGGTTGCCTGTGGCGAAGCGACGATTTCATTGTGTAAAAGATCGTCGATACTATCAGAGAAGGTTTACGTTTGTATACCGAAGACTAGACACTTCTGCGAGGGTTCAGTTATACGACGAAGTACATACCGGATAGTTGTAAAGTCTCTCGAGAGGTTTACGACCGTATGTCTCTGAAACTATTGATTGCGAAGTCTCGAAGTTTCCTTGGAGTATATGGTCCGTGCAAAGGCGTTCGAATTTGGATAAGCAACATCGAAAGTAACATTGAGAGAAAGTTCAATTCGATATGAGAGAGAGAGAGAGAGAGAGAGAGAGAGAGAGAGAGAGAACATTCGTATTCGACTGATCGAACTCGCGAGAAAAGATTATCCTCGAACGTCGTTTTAAAGTTTTCGTCGTACGCGACTCTTTTCAAACGGCAAGAACGCGTCCGTAGTCGACTTTACCTGCGTTAAATTTATGTACAGAGGAGAGGGAAGAAATAAGAGAGAAAAGAAGAGAACGAAAAAAAATAAAAAAAGGAACAAACGTATCTTTTCACTAGAAACTTATACATATACAATGTGACATGGGATATGGGAAAGGAAATAGTAATAAATAAAGCGACGAGCGAATAATAAAAGTCCATGGGTATGCAACGGGAGGCAGGGATCGTATCACGTAAAGATTCGTAGTACGTCCGACTGGAATCGTGTGTGATTTATGCAAACGGATAATGTGGAATGGGCTCGCGAACGGGGATTATTCTGCGGCTACGAGATTAGCATCAATGATTTCTATGCACGGATCTGTTCGCATAGTGGGTACTCTAAACAACGATACTTTAGCGAATATCCCTTAACACACACACATACGCGCGAAGAATACATAAAATATATTTTCTGTCTCGAAGATTTTGAAGAAAAAAAAAAAAAAAAAAGAAAAGAACGGGCAAAAACAAGGAAAATAAATGAGAAGCATGATGCTATTGCAAGTATGACTTTTTTCTGTCTTATGTTAACACATCGATCGTCTGGCATTCATTCACCGTGAAGGATTTAATGGATTAAAAGGAAAAAAATTAAAAATTAAGAGAAGAGGAAAGTGAAAGAGAGAGAGAGAGAGAGAGAGAGAGAGAGAGAGGAAATTTTATAAAATATTAATTATATCGTGTTTCTTTTTCATGAATTTCTTCCAGTAAAATTCTCCCTATCCGTCTATACATGTATAAACTTTGAGAAAAACCTCCACACAGTTGAAGAAAAGTTTTTCGTAATTTAGAGTCGATCTTCCCGGGCGT
Organism: Dolichovespula media; assembly: GCA_911387685.1. NCBI lineage: Eukaryota > Metazoa > Arthropoda > Insecta > Hymenoptera > Vespidae > Dolichovespula > Dolichovespula media. Next base: position 6,040,898 of record OU426855.1, on the reverse strand, counting down.
TTGGTAATTTTCTTAAAAAAATGTATGGTCGTCTCGAACCTTTCAAACGCTTCTTTCGGTATAATTTATTACGTGCGGACGAGTAGGGATCCATCCAGCTTTCTTCTCTTTCTACGAGAGAGAAGTGTCAAAGGGAGATAAAAAATGAGATTTGTTCGTTCTAAATTTATCAACGATCAAGATATGGACATTTTTAATAGAAATTAAACGGGTAAGTTATTAACGGAGAAAATTATATGACAAACATTAGATGATATCTTTTCGATCGGTGAGATATTTTCAAAGAAAAATAGACAATGTACTTTAGAGAGCATTAATTAATAACTCGGCGACTAAAACGAAATCGTTAATCATTACGTCGTTTTTCTTTTTATTTTCAAGAAAGAAAGAGTGAGAGAGAGAGGGGGGGGGGAGGGGGAGAAAAAAGAATAGTGAATCGGATAATATATGCATCAATGAATTTTTATTTTTATTTTTATGCAATTACTCCATGATTAAATGGAACAATTTTTTGAGATAAATAAAAGTAGAAAAATAAGAGAGAGAGAGAGAGAGAGAGAGAGAGAGAGATAGGGAAAAAGAGACGAAACTTTTTCTTTCTCTCGCGTAGAAAAACCGAGCGTTGTTCACGAGCTAATAAAAGAGAGACAGAGAGAGAAAGAGAGAGAGAGAGAGAGAGAGAGAGAGAGAGAGAGAGAGAGAGAGAGAGAGGTTTTACGTAGTTAAAATTACATTCCATAGCGTAATCCACGTCCTTCTCTACTTTTGCTGAAGCTCCTCGCAATTTTCGCGACTTTTATTTCTCTTTCTCTTTTATTCGTATATAAGAGATGGAGAGAGAGAGAGAGAGGGGGGGGGGGGAAGGGAGGGACAGAAAGAAAGAGAGCGAGAAAGAGAGAGAGAGAGAGAGAGAAAAAGAGAGATCCTTATCATCCTCGTATTTTAGATCGTACATTATCGAGTAACGCGAGCGCATAAATATTTCCGCTTTTACCGGACGAGCTCGAACTTTATGGTACGTATCGCACACGCGATTCATGTTAAGTAATCCAAAGCAGCTAGAAACCCTCTATAGAAGTCGCAACAACCAAAAAAAAAAATAAAAGATGAAAGAAAAAGGAAAGAGCGGACAAAAAAATGTTGAAAGAAAGAAATATTTCTTTTCTCTCTCTCTCTCTCTCTCTCTCTCTCTCTCTCTCTCTCTGGAAGTACGTTTTCTCTCTTATAAATTAATTTCTACGAACGTATTTTGATCCTCCTTCGAGATTATTATCCCATAGATTTTGTTGGTAAAACAACAAACCAACAACAATACCAATAACAGCAAATATAGAAAGAAAAATATTTGAAGGAGTCACGATAAAAATGGTTAGGAGGTGACCTCTTAAAAAAAAAAAAAAAAAATTAACCAGAAAGGAAAAAAAGTCTACTCGCAAAGAAATATTTTCCCTTAAATTACGAAAAAAAGAAACAAAAACGAAAAAAGAAGGAGAAGAAAACCTTCTAATAAACTTTGTTTCGGAATAAAGAAAATGAACAAAAAAAAAAAAGGAAAAAGAGAATGAAGGTATAGTTATCGATTCTCCCGATTATATTGATTACTATGTAAAATTAACGAGAGAGGAAGTTTCAGAATGACTTTGAGAAAAACCAGAGAAAGAGAGAGACTTTACGACGGTTAGGGTACACGCTTGGAAGCAAAAGTTCGTTCATTCGTTCGTTCGTTCGTTCGTTCGTTCGTTCGTTCGTTCGTTCGTTGGTTAGTTCGTTCGTTCGCTTCTAATTGCGTTTAGGTGAAATCAGCGTCTAGAATTACGAAAGGCAATAAATCTTGGGTAGAGAACGTAGTGGTAGGTCTTCCCATGGTCAACTGGTAAGCCGATGTCCCATTTGCCACCGCAGTTTCTAGCTAATGCCAGGAAGCATACCTGAACACCCACGTTGCCTATGGGAGGGTTGAGGGGACCGGAAGAGGAGGAGAAGGAGAGAGGGTGTCACAATGCAAACGACGCACATATGCCTCCTCGAACAATCCGTATGTACGCGATGTCACGCATGTATGCTACCTGCCGACAAGGCTTTCATCATCTACCATCTTCATCTCTCTCTCTCTATCTCTCTATCTCTCTCTATCTATCTCTCTCCCTTCCTCTCGTATTGTCTCCATCTTTGTCTATCTATTTATCTCTCGCTATCTTTGTTCATCTACTTATCTCTTGCTCTCTCTCTCTCCCTCTCTCTCTCTCTCTCTCTCTCTCTATCAATTTATCTATCTATCTATCTATCTATCTATCTATCTATTTACTTATCTCTCTCTCTCTCTCCATGTCTAATATGGCTTAGCTCTGAGCGAACGTTAAGTCTACGCAGATATGTCCTTGTCACGTTAATTACATGCTTATGAACAGTTATGACGTGTTAATTGACGCGAATAATTATTATTATTCCATTGACTGGGGTTCCTAGATCTACTATAAGATAGAATCAATCTTAATTCTAAGATATTCTAACCTCATCAAGTTTGTTTCCTGAGAATAAGTATTGCGTTGTACAATAGTTATATATATTTATAGTATTATATATATATATATATATATATATATATATATATATATATATATTTTATTGAATAAAGAAATATAAAGAAATAATGCTAGGTCGGATATTCGACGAAAAATTCGATACGACATTGAATTTTATTTAGATGGAAAAATGTTCAATCGGGTTTTTCATCGTGAGTCGTTGATAATAAGGTGACGATGT
>OU426855.1:6020635-6035635 GCA_911387685.1 Dolichovespula media | reverse complement strand
TCTCTCTCTCCCTCCTTCTTTCTCTTTCTCACTGGCTCTTTATGCTATTATACATAGTATCACGATCAATTTTATTCAATTCATTTTATAACAAAACGATAAAATACGTTTCCTCGTTAAAAGTTCCCTTTCAGACAAATGGTTACAATCGATGCACTTCTATAATCGAATTTGGTCTCGTTTCTGAATTTTCAATCATTTCCAAACGAGCAACTCGGAATCGCTGGAATTGTTTATTCTGTCAAGAGAGATCGTTCCTACAAATTTCGTAACTCGGATAAACGGCCAGGCAATCGTCCATGGTGTACCGTTCAAAGTCTCGCTTAGTTTGCTTGTGCGTGTAATACGTTTTAAGCATCATTAGCGAAGTACCGTAGGTAAAGCTTCTCTATAGATCGCATCAAGTCCTCCAGTAAGATAACGCACATTATGCGGATGGATAACTTGGTAAAGGAACATAACCGCGAGTAAGATAACGGGAATCTTGTAATTTCATTAACGAATAATTTATAATCGAAAAGGGGATAAAATTATAATAGGGCGCATAGTCTCTTTTTTCTTTTTCCTCCATTAAAGAATTAACGTAACGATTATGAATTTTGTACGAATTATTAATGATAATTAAATTTTCAATTGATATTTACCCTTTTGTTTGCTATTGAAATAAAAATAAAGATAAAATGAGAAGGAGTTTCTTTCTGGAAATATTTTACTTTTTGTTTTTGTTTCTTTTCTTTTTTTTTGTATCTTTGCACTATATGCAATTGTGTCGCTGAAATAAGAAAGATGCGGATTGGTAGCCGAGTATATATGTACTTACGCGGAAAATCAAAATGCGTGTGCCACAGCAAACACGGTACGCTTTGATATTCTGCATAATAAACTCTCGTCGTATTTCCTTCTATTTCATTGCGAGTAGAATATTCACGGTAAGCTTCGAAGCTGAAGTTTCAAAAATGAGAAAAAGAGAGAGGGAAAGAGAGAACGAGAAAAAGAAAAACAAAAGTAGAGATAGAGAAAGAAAGAGAGGAAGAGAAGGAGAGCGAGAAAAAAACTAAGAGAGAGAGAGAGAGATAGAGATAGAGATAGAGACAGATAGATAGAGAGAAAGAGAAAGAGAGAGAGAGAGAGAGAGAGAGAGAGAAAGAGAGACAGGAATTCCTTTTGTTTAAGGATTTTACTGAAACTAATTCCAATGTTATTATCCATTAAGACTGTTCAGCACGTATTGCTCAAAGCGTGTATGATTTCAACAACTAACGACAGGTACGGACAAAATGTGAACTTTAAGAGTAATACCGCGAAATTTGAAAACGAGATACTGTCCCTTCTCTCTCCACTATGCTACCCGTCGCAATGGTGTATAAGCTTATGCATATTATATTCCTTTTACGCGTCACGTAACAATCGAGTTTAACGTGCGACATAAACTTTTCTATATAGTAAAAAACAGTAGTGTGCCTAATAAAAAAAAAAAAACATTAAAGAAAGAAAAAGAAACGCACGAAAATCACATATGCCAGATTATACTGCTCTGAAGGTAGAGTTACTTGAAATGTTTTTATTTATTATACGAACCTGATATTTCTTGTAGAACAATATGTTACAATGAAATATCGATAGATTCACAGGTATATTCATTTAATCACAATTACGTTTATATAAAATCTTTCGTTCTTTTTTTTAAAAGAAAAAAGAAAAAGAAGAAGAAGGAAATGCACGATAAACGGAAAAAAAGAAAAATTGATTTCACCGATCGATTAGAAAGGAAAATGAGATAATATAAGATAAAATATATTTTTACGAGAAAGAGAGAGAGAGAGAGAGAGAGAGAGAGAGAGAGAGCGTAGAAAGAGAGACAGCAACGTGATTTACGGCCTTGTAACAGCGTTCTTGATCAAACAGAAAATACCGCGAGATAATGTAACGTAATGATCTTATGACTGAATAATCTATATATATGATAATTTATGTACCATATTTGAACCAATTAACAAACACATTGTGGTACGTATGATCAGAAATATTTAAAATTTAATAATATGAAAAGTAAGAGAAAGCGAGAGAGGCAGAGAGATAGTTAGATAGATAGATAGATAGATAGATAGATACAGAGAGAGAGAGAGAGAGAGAGAGAGACAAAGATAAAGAAAACACACCAACAAGATAGAAAGAAAGCGAGAGAGAGAGAGAGAGAGAGAGAGAGAGAGAGAGAGAGAAGGAACGAAAGATAACATTGTTCTAAATGGTTTTGCTATACTAACACCGTACGATATCGATACATCGAACGACTCGATTTGAATAGAAAAATAAAGAAAAAATTTATGTTAAAAAATTACAATAGGAAAATGATATTTTCGAAATGGAATACAGATCGTGGGTTGTAGAAATGATTGTAATATACCTTTTTCAAAGAACGAAGGGATCGCGAGAAGGCTCACGTCACGAGAAGCGGGCTCGTTTTACCTCTTCCCTTTACCTCCTCTTTCTCCTTTTCCACCTCTTGTCTCGTGCAACATCCACCTCTTTCTCCTCCTCCTATTCCACTTGCAGGCGCAGCGCTGTGAAACACTTGTAAGCCGCGCACGCCGCCCGTTTAAACTGAAATTTATCATCCGCGGCAATTTCACGGGATCTTATCCTTTTCGAGAGCGCGGTTCTGTCTGTCTGTCTGTCTCTCTCTCTCTCTCTCTCTCTCTCTCTCTCTCTCTGTCTCTCTCTCTCTCTCTCTCTCTCTCTTTCGGATTCTGTGTCCTTGCTTCCAACCAGAGAACCAAGCCTGCATGATATGAATAAAACATCCAAGACTTATACGACGTACATTCACCTTTCTATGTATCTAAGTAAGTGTATATATATATATATATATATATACAAATACATATATACATATATATATATATATATATATATATATATATATACACGTATACATACGTGGATATGTGTTTAGCAGATTTCAAGAAACGTCATAAGAATGACTTCTTCTTCGGGGGTCAAGGTTCACCGTTGAAACATCGATTATATCGATCCTCGAAAATGTGAAAAATATCGGATTTCGTTTATCTTCCTAGATTATATTTAATTTAAATTTTTTATATGAAATCAATCTTATACGGTGGAAACGTTTCAGAATTTTTATACGAGAGGATACAATGTTTTTGAAACGACACACATATAAGTATATCAGTACGAAGAAGAGAGAAAGAAGACGAATGTATTTTTAGATTCAAAACTGTTATACATGTTCCTCTTATTCTCTCTCTCCTCTCTCTCTCTCTCTCTCTCTCTCTCTCTCTCTCTCTCTTTCTGCTTACTGAAATTCATCTTTGCTCTTCGGTAAGCCAGAGACGTCGGTTCTTCGTCTTCGTAAAACAGGATGCATCAGGGATGGTTAGAATATATGGAGGGAGAAATTAAAACCGTGACGATCGACGCGATTACGTTTGGACGTTTTTTCTTTCTGGTTTCTCTCTCTCTCTCTTTTTTTGTTCTTTTATATATATATATATTTCTATCTTTTTTTCGATCCTCACATGCATACGATTCTCCATGGGATGTGAAAATAGATTTGAAGTGTACGGGGATGTCCTTTTTTACGTTCTCAAAAAACACGCTTCTCGACTTAGAACGGATCGATCCAAAAAGGTCGAACCTGTATTTTCCTAATACTTATTTTTTTTTTTTTTTTACTTTCCACGCTTTCCTTTCGATATTTCTTATTTTACATCGTAGACGCTTGAAAATCCTTGGATCAATCTTACGTACAATACTTTATTATTCGAAAATAAAGATGAAGTCGAGTGCACAGGTTGGATTAAATGAAAATTTATCGTTTTATGTGAAATAAGTGGTATTATCGAGTGAAATAAGTTAGAAATAATTGCAAATGGACACGTTTAACCTTTTCTTTTTTATTTGTATATCTATTCACATAACATACATACATACACACACACACACATACATACGTACATACATAAGCTCGTTAAAAAATTTCGCTTTATCTAAAAAAAAAAAAAAAAAAAGAAAAAGAAGAAAAAACAAATACGGAATGAATTTGTTTCGAAATGATCATTCCATCAAATTAAAAGTTCATTAAAAAAAAAAAAAAAATAAAAAAAGAAAGAAAAAAGAAAACAAGAAATGGAATCATTAAGATTCAATTTCATAAGACTAACACTAAAAAGTTCGGTAATAAACGTTGATTAGAAACTTGCAAGCACGAAATCAACTCAGCATTGCTCATATCCTCAACCCTTGTGGTCGTCCTTCGCTTTTCTATTATCTTTCTTTTTTCCTCTCTTTCTCTCATTACTTCTCTCTTTATTCCTTTCCCATTTCTTCCCCATTCTTTCATTCTTTCTTTCGATAAAGAAAGCAGTCCTAAAGTCTGCTTTCTGGCACTCATTACTTACGCCCTACGGGAATGGCCGACTCGACTTTCTTCGAGTACTTACCGAGTTCGAAGGCAGAGGACCGGGCCGATCGTGACTTCACGCCAAGTGGAATTAAATGAACTTATTGCATCACTAGTAGTCGTATTCGCACATTGGACATTCGCTAACGAACGTTCGTTACCAGTCGATTCTCTTACAGGTACTCTCTTACGTCACCGAATTGGTTGGACGATGATTAAAATGAGATAAGAACTTTTAAATTTTACGAAACCTGCCAGTTCGAGTATCATAACTAAACATTGTCGTAACATCCTCATTACAGAGATATTATCAAATTAAAGAAAAATTAAAGATATTATTAAATTAATGAAAAAGTAATAACTCGCTAATAAAGTATAATGGGAGGGACGTGTCGTGGAATATGAGAATATCAAAATAATCGCAGAGGCGGATTGGTCTTTGCAATGGGCAGTGGATTATGGGAAAGGGGAGGCATTTCAATATCGATCGAGTTGGTCAAAGGTAAGATGTATGACTTCGCCTTTATCGTACCGATCAGGCCGATTAGACGCCGAGAAGCTAACCATTATGATACGCCCACCCGCACGTAATAAAGCGACCAGGACGCAAGAAGGATAGATTTATCGGACTAAATCGGCTAATGAACTTTCTCGCTGATTGAGATATATCGTTCTGCCTTCCTTCCTTCCTTCCTTCCTTCCTTCCTTCCTTTCTGATAGATGGATAGATGGATGGATGACCTCGGCCAATAATATCCAAAGCATGCGGGAGTTCTCGATAGAGAACTCTCTCTTTATCTGTCTATATATATATATATATATATATATATATATATATCTTTCTCTCGCTCATAAAAATTTGCTTCGCTTCACGAATGTACTCTTTGACCAAAAGTAACGGATACATTCCTTTAAGTGTAACACATCCAACCGTATATACGACGTGAAAGCGTATAACCAAGTGTGTCTAGTCATTTATCTTCTATACGTCGGAAGCGACAGCTTCATTTTGTAGATGCATCCACAGTGAACGCAATGTTTACTTCTTTGATAACGTTCTCTCGATTATATCCCATGCTTTCTCCTCTCGTTCGCATATTAGTTCGAGCTACTGAACAAGATAAAAAAAAGAAAAAAAAAAAAGAAAGACAAATACCCCAGGAAGAAGAGGTAGAATAAGAAAAGCTATTCAAGATTGAATCATGATCGATAATTAAGTATTATACCTATTCGATATTGTACAGAGACGATCGTTAATTACCCATGAGATCTATTAATCAACGTAAAAAAGTTATGTCATTTTTTAGAACCAAAATAAAAGATGAATCTCGTATTAATTGCAAATTTTATTAGTTTACTTTCAAAGTGGCTAAAATTGTAATTTTCAAAAAAAAAAAAAAAAAAAAGAAGAAGAAGAAAGAATCAAGCGAACGTTTATAACGGTTACAATTCTACTCGGTAGTCGCATTTTTGAGGAATTTACAGGGGCGAAGAGGGAAAAAGAAATAATGTACCTAAGCCAATTTCGAAATAAACGGATGATATATTAGATTTTGTATACTAAGGAGAGAATCATTTCCTCGATGGTAAAAAAAGGACGATAAACGATGAATTAAGAATAAAGGCCGCACTTTCATCTGAGCCGATAAACGAGAAAATGCCTTTTCTTCGAGAAAAGCAAGCCGGGCACATCGGACAGATATTGGATTTGGACCGATGCTCGCTCGTCAGCTACTTCCATGCATTTTTCATCTTTATCGTCTACCGTTTCCTAAAACACTTCCCTTTCCATTGCGCACAAGCAATGCACACATACATCCACACATACACACGCGCACGCGCACACGCACACACGGGCACACACACACACACACACACACACATAAATATACTATCCTCCGAGTTCTATATACGAGTAAAGTTTCTTACTTAGTTCGCTAAATTTCGCACTCGATCAGGTGGAAAGATATCGAAACGTAGCTATAAGCAAACATTGAAAAAGGAAGGAAACGAGTGCGTTCGTCTATTCGATACAAGTAGACTCGGAGATGGATAGATAGATAGATAGATAGATTGAGAGAGAGAGAGAGAGAGAGAGAGAGAGGACGCACCTACGTATCTTCCGAAAAGAAAAAGAGAAAGAAGAAGAAGCATGCTCGTTCATGTCAATTCGATCATAACAACGAGAATATGAAACTAAGAAGGATGAACGAGTCTTTTTTGTAGTTGATGAAAATCGACAAAACATATCAACTATCTTTGGACACAACACATACACGAATACCCATATATAAAGATCCATAGGCACACCCACGTAGAAAAGAGAGAATAGAGAGATAGGTAGAGAGAGAGAGAGAGAGAGAGAGAGAGAGAGAGAGAGAGAACAGAGAGAGAGAAGGTATCTCTACTGAATTCTCTCATGTCGCCTCTAGAAATAGGATTCTCGCACGCGGCAAACATCGTCATCTGATACTCGCCTTTTGGATGAAAATCGAGTCGAAAATCGATCGAGAAATGTGATTCCCCTCTCGAGTGTGATTTCATACGATTGACTCTATCATTAAAAGGGTTCAGTCACTCCTGTAACTTGTTAACGAGTCAACGTAATTCACGCAGAATAATACGAATTTAATTTTACTATTTTTCTTTTCCAAATATCATATATCGATTTACTTCTACAAAGATACACCAATATTATTGATCAATTCTATTTAATGAAAGGGAAAAAAAAATATATATATATATAATTTTATATATAATATAAAATTTTCCATTTTATATATATATATATATAATTTTTCCAATGATAAAATTACATTCACGATATTATCACATATGTATGTGCTGTTTTCGTTCATGCGTATACATCTAATTTATTAATCAAAATTTCATATGTATGGATGTACAAAAATTCCCGATTATATAACTATATAATATATAATTAATAAATATTAATTATGAATTTATATTAACTACCGTCGAGAGAAAATGATAACGAAAAATGAGAAAAAGAAAAATTCGAAAATATGAAGGTATACAAAGGACTTTCGTTGTTATTCATTGCACAAAGAATAATATACAAAATAAACGTAAAATAATAATATTCGCGAGGAATAATTAATCGAGATAAACAATCGAACGTCAGTTTTTATTCACGATCGTTAATTGCAAAACATTCCTCGACGATGTATCACGAAAATTTTGCTTTGCGAGGGCGGCGTCCTCGTTAACTACTCCCATTCCGTACATTTCTCTCTCTCTCTCTCTCTTTCTCTCTCTCTCTGTCTCTTTCTCTCTCTTCTTCTCTTCTCATATTATAAATAATTTCGTGTGGAAAGCTTCGTGGCGTATAAATGAACCCACGGTCGTTCGTAACAAAGGCGCGTAAGTTTGCGCGCGAACAACCGTTCGTTCTCACTACCACCGTTACATGTTCCTAGTCCCTTTTATTATGAATCACTGTTCCACCACTACGAAGTAAGCCCTGTGACCGAACCTTAAATCTTGACCGTGCTGTTCGAGAAACTTCTTGACTATTTCTACGAATACAAAATTAATATCGTAAATAGGGTTTCATGAAATTGTTACAAATTCTCAATTAAAAAAAAAAAAAGAAAAATTTAACTTAATTTCATCACCGACGATCCCATAATTATCACGTTAACGTTAATAATCATTTCCATTCTATTTTGTAACTGGTATATAATAAATAATAAATAATATCGGCATATTCGTTCGTAAGAGTAACAAAGATTGTCCTGCCGAAATGTAATTCTCTTCAAATATTTAATATTCATATATGAAATAGAAATTAATTCATTATTTTTAAATATAATTATACTCGTATTTTTTCTCTTCTTTTTTTTTTTTTTTTTTATTAAATAAATATTATAATAATAACGTACGTTATTGAAATATACGGTTAAATTAATATAAGACTTATACATTCCCTTTTAGATTTTAACATTTTCTAATTCCCTTCGACTATAATGAACGAAAGATTCGAGTAAGCCACGATGAATCGACGATGAAAGATAAACTTCGAATAAGAAATTTCGAAGGAAGGAGGTGAGGCTCGTTAATAAGCGAGTCGGAGTAAGGTTTGATGCAAGCTGTTTAGGATTCATTCGGGCGTAATTAGGAAAAAGAAAGGGTTGAGGGAAAGTAACGAGTAAGCGAAGAGGAATCGTTAATATCGCTTACGGCTTTCCTTCGCACTCCAATTTCCCGTGTAATAAAGAATTCATGAACGAACCTTTCATGTTTTAACGGAACAATGAAGACACGAAATGATTGATAAATTTCATCTTTCTCGTTTTCGAGATATTAAAAGGAAAGAAATAAAGAGAGGAGAAAAAGAAACAAAAAGGAAAGGAAAAACCCACAACGAAAGGAAAGAAAAAACGAATGAGAAAGATTTTGAAAACGTCGCGCTGTTTCACGCGCTATAAAAAAAAAAAAAAAAAAAAAAACCCGTTATGGTTTGGCGTGCCATCAAAAACGCGCTATTTATCGAAAATGATATACGAAATTTGTCCTGATCTTTCTTATTCTTATCGATCGCACGATGATGCTCTACGCGCGATTTACTTTCCTCTCCGGGCGTAAATTTCGTATGTAGACCGCAAGTCGAACTATGTACGTTGTACGTACCTACTATGCGCAAAGTGCATTGGCGAGATCGACGTCCTCGAAACTTCCTAGGTACCCTTTCAAGCTAGCATATCTCCATTTAGCTCTACTAAGAGAGAAACTACCGATCGATGTGAGATTTCGCTGCCGCTGCGCTGACGAGAGTTAACTTCTTCCTATAACTTCTGTGTATCACGTTCTATTAAAATATATACATATAGATATACATACATATACATATATATATATATATATTTTTTTTTTTTTTATTTATATGTAGATATTTGTTTGGATGTAAAATCCATCAGGTTGATTTGATAAATACTAGAGATAATAAAACTAACTTCGTATCTCTCCTATCTAACTTCACTATAATCTAATATACGAGTTTTCAATGTATTCCCATTTATTTTCTAAGCTTTACCTAAATTATTTCCTAAAAAACGAATATTTCTCATTATTTTTCTACCATTAAAATTTATTCCTAAAATGTATATGTACATGTGTGTACAGTAAAATGGTATATTAAGAAAATATTCAAAAATAGAGAAAAAAATGGCCACATTGAATTAAGAAGAGGGGTACGTACGTCTTTAATCGTCTCGAATGTTCGCATGGAATATATCGAACGTTCTTGTTATCACGGTCCAGAGGCCAAAGCAAAGCATGAGAACGTAGAAACGTGTTTATATATATATATATATATATATATATATATATATATATATATATATATATATATATATATGTATATATATACGCATATAATATATCTACATAGAAACGTAGAAGTGTAGTGGTTCTCGCTTTAATTCGAGCGATAACTAGCCTAAGGAGGCGTGCTCACGGCAGGTCGAACTACGTTCGAAGAGAACGAGAGAGAACGGAAGGTTTCTCGAGCTATGCAGCCATGTTGTATATTTGTAAACTCGAGGCAACGTACATAGACATATACATAGAACGACGTTTCCGTAAGGCTCCAAAATTCCTTTGCTTCTCTTTGCCCCTTTCCCACCCTTCGCCATGTTGCTCTCTAAGCTTCTTACCATCGTGATATTCTCTCTCTCTCTCTCTCTCTCTCTCTCTCTCTTACTCACACCCTCTTAAGTTCCCCTTTGACCTCGTCCAATTTTGTCCGCCCACGAGTTCACGCCACGTCGATCGTCAGAACGTCAGAAACCGGGTGAACGTCGCGAGGATCAAAGGAAGGTGCGAGACCCTGTATCTTGCGAAAAAAATTTCTCGACCTTCTTATCTTGACGATGTTGCTCTTTCCTCGGCAACGTAAACTCGCAGATATATCGCAATAAATTTAATCTACTTTATAACGCGATATAATACGAGCGTTTCCTTTTCCCTTTTCTCCATTTATTTTCCTCATTTTCCTTTTTTTCCTTCCTCCCCCCTTTCCCTGTTTCTTCTTCCTACTTTCGTGTCATTCGTTAGAATCCTAAAACTGGGCAGATAGGTTAGTGCCTATACGTTAAGAACTTTGAAATGTCTCAACGAAATAAATCATTTCGTTATCGGTCTGATATTATTTCTTTATTTCCCGTTTAACGAGAATTCATTTTCTACTGCCCGTTTCCTTTTCCCTCCATCTTTATTTATTTATTTATTTGTTTTATTTTTTTTATTTTTATTTTTTTTTTTTTTTTTTGAAATAATCAGGAAAAGATGTTCAAACGATTTGAAAGTATTTTCGCTCGGATGCTTTCCTTTCTTTTTTCTTTTCTTTTTTCATCTTTTCATTTGGCAAAAGAATTTATCGGTAATTTCTTCAAACGAGATTTACGTACTAGATATAACCGTACCTATCTCCTTTCTTTCCCTCTCTTCTTTTCTCTCTCTCTCTCTCTCCCTCCCTTTAGATAGACACATCTATTTAAACTTGTAATAAATATTTCAAAGTGCGGGTAGGGTGGGAAAGGAAAAAGAACTGGTCGAATGGTAAGAACTATAGTAAGTTTTCGGCGTATCGTCTTTGAATTTAGCGATATAATTTACTCTCGATCGACTAGAGTTTGCCAGGATGTTTCAGAAGGTAGCCGTAATGAGGTTCCATCGATAATATCCACCGCGATACACGTTCAAAGCAATTTTCCAAAGAATGCGACCGAATACGTAATGCAATTTCTCCGAGATGATCAACATAACCGGAGGCACTATTCATATATTATCTATTCTGCTGACATAGATGGGGAGAGGGGGAGTGGAGAAAGGGGAAGAAGAGGAGGGGGAGGGGAGGGGAAAGGGAGCGGCGTTCGCATTTACCAAATTCGAGCGTCGAGCGTGCACGCCGGCGTGCCAAGAGAATAAACCCTGCGAATGAATCTATCAGAATGAAAAGGTTTCAAACTCTATCGACTATAATCCAACGTTAATCCTTACGATACGAGTAATAACAAGTGCAAAAGAGAAAGAAGAAACGAAAGAGTAAAAAGAAAATTTAATCTTTCCACTCTGCGGAGTTTCATCGAAGAATTAATAAACATGAATTTATGCGAGACAACGTACGACGAATATATTCGATTGTATTACACGAAAAATATATCTGTAATTTATTTTGTCGTTAGATCTAACGAAATAATAAAGCAAGATCTTCTTTTTTTTATTTTTTTTTTTTTTTTTAGATGAATCGAGCGTTTCTCTCGGTATCTTCCTTTTAATCTCTATTTTTCATTTCTTCCACGGTCACGAACACTGGAAGATTTTCAAGAGACTGACCATCAAATTTTATGAGCGTCGAGTTATCGTCCCGGAAAGCTTGCGATTCGCTCTACTCTAACCTACGTTAGAAAAATTATATGTCCGAAAAATAATGGTTGGACTCAAGTTGAGAAGTTAAGAAGGAAAATGCAGTGCAAAGAGTCATTTCTCTCTCTCTCTCTCTCTCTCTCTCTCTCTGTCTGTCTGTTTTTTTTCTTTCTCTTTATCTCTTCTGCATTTTTCTTCGAAACATGTTACGGAAGTAGCTCGCGAAAATAACAAGAATTCGAATTATATAGTACCGCGAAAAGAAAATAAGAAGTCAGGGTTGTTTCGATCGTAGAACCGGAAATGCCAGAAAAGAAAGAGAATTCCAACGAAATTTTATTTTTCAGTACGCTCCGATGAAACGAGAACCAAAAACAAATCTTTGAATATGTTTACATTCGTTTTATCCTTCGCCGATGCGAATGAGAGAGCAAAGAGAGAGAGAGAGAGAGAGAGAGAGAGAGAGAGAGAGAGAGAGAGTCCATTTCTGCCAATCGATAAAGAACTTGCATAATAAAAATTTCCCGAGGATAACTCCCGAGTTAGATCGAATAAGAGAAAGAGAAAAAGAAAAATTAGATAATGATAATCAAACGTAGAACGGGCTAATTAGTAACATTTGTTGAATTCAACGAGAGAGGTGAATGTTAAATTTAGAGAATTAAACCTTTCTCTTCCATGGTTTCATATTCACGTTCATATAATATTTGTTCACGCTCGACGAAATCCTATAAAAGAAATTTTCGATTTCGTCGAAGTGATTAATCGTTAGTGCTATCGCTGACTTTGGTTTTTTTCTTTTTTCTTTTTTTTTTTTTTTGTTTTACGGAACGAACGATAAAACGTAAAAAAGAAAAAGAAAATTATCGATGAAATTCGAAAAAACATGA
Source organism: Dolichovespula media (assembly GCA_911387685.1). Lineage (NCBI taxonomy): Eukaryota > Metazoa > Arthropoda > Insecta > Hymenoptera > Vespidae > Dolichovespula > Dolichovespula media. The sequence goes on along the minus strand of OU426855.1, from coordinate 6,022,936 downwards.
ATTCGAAAGCACGTAGAGAAACGAGGATGTTCTCGGAAAGGTAAAAAGAAAAGGGAAGAAAGAAAAGCGAAAAGAAAAAAAAAATAGAAAAAGAAGAACGGGAGTATAATATTCTTGATTGACGTTATCCGCCGAGTTGAGAACGATATTATCATATGGGGAAAATGCGACGAACGAAGTCATTTAAAAGTTTCTTGTGTCCAGTGAGAGACGAGAAAGCTGTTCTCAAATGGTGTGTGTGCGCCTGTGTCTGTGTACCCTGAAGGAATGAACGAGTCTCGTGATACGCATGGCCAATAAAAATGCTAATTACATTGTCGAGAAGTTCCTACGTTGTTATATATATATATATATATATATATATATATATATATATATATATATATATATATATATGTGCACACACAGACACACACACACACACAATTATATATATATATATATATATATGTATGTATATATACAGGACGTTTCCAAAATGTTTGACCAAACTTTGAAAGTGTGTTCTATTAACTTTGAGGAAAAAGTAAGTTAATATGAACCTAAATTCGGAACGGTTTCTTGTTCGAATTAGAGCGCGTTTCAATTGACTTGCACTAACAATTCATTCGGATAATTGGGGCACTGGGCTGAGTGATACGAATTATCAGAAAATGTCTGGAAACACTTTAGTCACTTAAGTAAAAATATAATGTATCGTTCTAGGGACGTCGTCAAACATGATTCATGCATGACGAGGCTACTCCACTTCCCCTAATCTTAATCACATTATCAAGGGATTATCTTGATCACCGATATCCTGATCAAGATAACAGAGATCTTTAACAGAAGAGGAGTCGTGGATTTTTTCCTTTGAGGGATGTTTGAAGGAACTTAATTAACATTTGCTCTTACTTATAGAAATGGAGAGAACACGAAGATACGAAAAGTTTCTTGGTCCTAGATTATATATATATATATATATATATATATATATATATATGGTCCTATATCTTTCTCATAGTTACTAGAACACGCTCCGAAAGTTTGGCGAAACATTTTAGGAACAAACGTTATAGTCATACAGATGTATGCAAAGAGGAAAATCAGAATTCAAAATTATCGTTGTATTTCCATAGATAGAGACGAAAAGGAGAAGGAAAACGAAAGGACGATTTTAATATCGGACATAAGTCTCGTGTCAAAACTTTAACTGCATGTCAACGAATTTTCACTTGCCATCCTTGACTATGTCCTTAAACTTATTTTCTCTCGTTTGTCTCATCCTCCTCCTTCTACTTTGCTGCCTACTGAATGATGACTGCGGAAACCGTGTTTACGAGTCGAAGTTAGGAAGTTCCTGAGATAGTGTGAAAGTAGTAGAGGAGACAGACGATAAAGCCGAAATCCAGCATGTTTGTTTTCTTCAACCTCTCGAGGGGTTATTCGTAAAAAAAAAAAAAAACACCTGCATCTGTATGCTTAATTAAACGCGATAATATCTCGCGCGATAACATTTGCACTTTTATTTTGTTAATAATAATCAATAGAAACGACTCGCATACTATATGCGTATCGTTTAAACAAATTCATTCGAATATCTTAGATATGATCTATTCTTTTCTGTTCGCCGAGATATTTCATTGAAAATCATATTTCGCAAATTTTGTTACGAAAACTTGACGATTCGGAAAGAAAGGAGAGGGTGCTCGAGGACAGAAAAAGAAAGGGGTTTGGTAAAGGATAGTTGGGAAAAGACTTACTAACGGAAATCGTTGAATAAGAAACCTTTGGGACTTGGAAGTTTTCCTTCTAACAGTTTCACGATATCGAATCGATAGCAAATTCTATGATTTACGGGATACACCGCTATGGATTTTCGTCGTCTTCCTAACTTTCCGATATTAACGATCTCTTTATGGAAGAGACGAGATTCAGTCTGATCGTTTATTAAAAACCATTAAGAGTCTCCCTTTCTCCACGATATATGGTATGGGGGTTGAGTCATGCTACCTATTACGTCCATCTTGATGATTAGTGAAGATACCGGAAGAATTTCGGACCGATCAGCGTTAAAAGTTTCGAGAATATTATTTTCTTTTTTTCGTTTTCTTTTTATTGCTTTAAATTACCTATGTATAAATGTGTGTGTCTATATATATATATATATATATATATATATATCATATATATCGATATGAATTTCCGATTGTTCATTATCGTAACGTTCTATTAAAAAACTACAAACAATAGAGGAAACTAAAAAAAATTTCTACGGGATATATGTATACATTCGATCACCGGTTTTCAAACTTTTGACGA
>OU426855.1:5993135-6018135 GCA_911387685.1 Dolichovespula media | reverse complement strand
GTGTATTTGATGCACCAAGTGAACGTTTATTCTCTCTCTCTCTCTCTCTCTCTCTCTCTCTCTCTCTCTCTCTCTCTCTCTCTCTCTCTCTCTCTCTCTCTCGTTCTCTGTTTCTGCCTCTGTGTATCTCTCTTTTTCTCTCTGTCTCTATCTATGTCTCTGTCTTTGTCTCTGTCTCTGTCTTTGTCTCTGTCTCCGTGTCTCTCTCTCTCTCTCTCTCTCTCTCTCTCTCTCTCTCTCTCTCTCTTTCACATAGTCGCTACGTGAGCCATCGTGCAAAGAGGCAAATTGCTAGCCAGTCAAAATCTACCTTATGCTAGACTCGACGACAAGTCGTTTGAATCCCTTGATAGTGGCTCTCAAAGAGCTTTATCGGACTTAATCCAAGATGTAGAGAAAGAGAGAGAAAGGGAGAGAGAGAGAGAGAGAGATATATATAGAGAGAATGCTCTACACTCACATTAGCGTCGTAAATTAAGATAAATCTACGTGACGCGCAAACAACCTTCATAAATACACGAGGTATTTACTTAATTCATGAGATATTACAGTTATAATCGTTATAATTGGAATTAAAAAGAAGAAGAAGAAGAAGAAGAAAAAAGAAACATGTATTATTCAGACAAGATGAGAAACGTTGATAAATAATATATTATTATCGATTCTTAACTTTCATCAGGTTGCGCCGATCTTTAACTCTTTCGTGAATTAAGATTGTAACATTAATAACACTATTTCGTTACATAAATATTTCAGCTTCATTAAATATCGGAGTTGAACGCATAACTTATAATCCAAACGACACGTGTTAATGCATAGAGATGAGCCGAAATCATGGCAGGAGATCTAGAATCTTCTCGAACGAATTATTGAAATACGGAATAGTGATTGTAACTCGAAAACGAATTTATATCGTAGAAGCGTTCCGTACATAACGCATAAACGTTTTTACGTTACGTTTTGTTACCCGTTCAAATCTACAATGGTTTCTATTTATCTACGAATATATTACGTAACATATTCAATGTATATATGCATGCTGCATCTATAAACAGGAAGTAGATAGTATGCGTGACTTAAATATACGACAATAACAAAACTTGCCCTCTCTCTCTCTCTCTCTCTCTCTCTCTCTAATCGGTCGAACTTTAATCGCATAAAATACTATACGCTGATAGTGTGCCACACAGCTACGTTAGAACTCGCGATATTCTCGTTATTTCCTATTAAAGTTGGATAAGCCAAAATCGTGGAAATACGAGCCGATACGATTAAATCCCTGACAATACAACTGCATAACGCTTGTGTAAGAGAGAGAGAAAGAGAGAGAGAGAGAGAGAGATGGAGAGAGAATAAGCGAGAGCAAATGCCGAGAGCGAGCACGATTAGATTTCTAGACACGTAAAATCGAGCTGGTTTCGACGACGATATAAACAACAAAGCCTAGCCTAGAACAATGAATTATCGGAGAACGTTGAACAAGAACGCGAGGCTAGACAACGACGATGACGACGATGACGGCGATGATGAAGATGACGACGACGATGACGACGACGATGACGACGAAGATGATGACGACGATGACGACGACGAGGTAAGAAGAAGAATGACAAGGAGGAAAAGTATGAAGGAGAAAAGCTCGGATTTCATTCGAGCGCATATTTTCTTTCGTGCTTGGCTGCTTCTTAATTCGACAAAAAGAGAGTGAGAGAAAGAAATAATGAAAGAAAGAGAGAGAGAGAGAGAGAGAGAGAGAACTTTCAAGCAATATATATTATTCTTCCTCTTTCCCTTACGCCATGACGTACGACCTGCCAATTAGCTATGACTTTCATGGACGTCGATTTTTCATCGAGAGAGTAACACACGAACGGGGATAAAGTCGATTCTGGACGTTGGATAATATCATCCTTTATTTCCTCTCTTATATTTTTCTCTTAAATATCTCCCTTCCATGATTACCACGTGCTTTCTTAATCCGTTATAATCACGATTGTCTCGTCTCGCCTTAAAATATATCTTGAAATTGTTATTATTTGAAAATTGTAATTAATAAAACGTTTCGATCGATATTACTTTCGACGATATATCCGTAAACGTCTCAAAAATCAAACAGTTGAATATTTTCGTAACGAATAATCTAATACAATTGATTATAATATAAATGATAATTAAATAATATAACAGATAAATTAATCTTTCGAAGAAAATGATTATAATTAAATTAACGTTCCATTACAGGCCATCGCATTTCAATCTCCTGAAAATTCCATTTTGCGTTTCATCACTACCACCCCAAATCCCCTTTGAAAATAATAATGGAAATGTACGAGGCACGTTGTACGACCTTTAAACTCTGTCCAGTAAAAAATGTAAATATCTAATAACGCGCTGGTCCTTGCACTCTTATCAAATATTCTTTCAAACCCATTGCTATCCTTATTGCTTTTCAGACATTTTGTTTACATTGTTGATATCCGACGAGAAGCTTTCTTTCCCTAAAAAACGAAAAAGTAAACAGAAGGCAGACTACAGAGAAGAAAGAAAAAAAAGGCGAAATATATGTGGATAAGTACTGTCGAAATACTGCGGATTCTTGTCTAAAATAATTCTAAAGAAAAAAATAAAAAAGAAAAGATTTTCTTCTAACAAAAAAAAAAAAAAAAATACACAAACATATATATATATATATATATGAAGTATTAAAAAACAAAGGTATAATTTAGAAACATATTTTTACAACAAAGGGAAAAGCCATTTTCGTTCGTTCAAAGAAAAATATTGTTCCGAAGTAGCGTTACGTGAAAGAGCAAATTTAGCCGCAACCCGGCCGTTTACGCTTTCGCTCAAGTTATCGTTACCATCATAATGCAAGAAACGCGCGTGCGATACCGCGTGTTCTCTGTTACGGCTCGATGATCCTCCGGGCAAGTAATATCGTGGTAGGTATAGCTATATAGTATGCACCAAGAACCTACCTACCGCCATGGATTGGATAAATTGTCCGGCGGTACCTCGGAAAATCAACAAACATTTCGCTGCAATAACAACCAACAATTGATGATCATGATATTGCTCGCGGTCCGTGTTCCCTTTATTTGCATTTCTCTCCTTTATTTCACTTCGTAGAATGCAATTGGTTTTTTTTTCTTTCGAAAAAGTATCCGCCTTCGAAATTTCTCCCCAAGAATTTTTCGAAAAATCAAATTCATCGAGAGAAACGTTTCTTTCCCTTCCCCCTCCCTCCCACCCTCCTTACCGCACCCACCCCCCCTCACCACCCTCCGCCACATACAACATACGTACACGACGATTTTTATTGTAATCTTTTTCGTAATCGCAAATTGAATTTGATTAAACCTTAATGGTTTAAGGTCAGATCTCAATATTTTCTTTTCTTTCTTCTTTTTTTGTTTTTTTTTTGTTTTTTTTTTTTTCTTTTTTTTTTTTTTTGTGAAAAATTGGACAATTTAATTTAATTTACTTGATTAAAATTCGATAGCTTCTCATTACGAGAAGCAAAGTGTCAAGATATTATCTTATTTTGTCTTCTCTTCCTTTCTTTTTTCCTTTTCTTGCTTTTCTGTTTTTCGTATTTTTTTTTTTTTTTTTTTTTTTTTTTTTTTTTAGACGACCCCCATCTCCGTTAATAATTCTTCAAGCTCGATAATGAACATTAATCTTTCGTTATTAATGAGCAAGAGAGAACTGCAGCTGCGTAAGGGAAGAAAGAACGAAGTCTTCTAGTCTTACCTAACCGGAGGTAGAAAATCGTGTAGGTAGGTACACCTATACCTATATAGTCCTTATCACGTTCCTTCGCTCAAATAAAGTGAGAAAAATACATGAACGGCGATTAAAGTCATACCAGTAAACTGAAAGATATTAGACTCATGTCGAGCATCGTAATGCCTTGGGGTTGGCTTGAGAAAAGAACGAGAGAAAAAAAAAAAGAAAAAGTAAAAAAGGAAACGAATGAAAGAAGGAAGATTTGAGAGAGAAAGAAAATAACACCTTTTACGGGCACGTATTCCTTTATGACACCTGCAGTAACGGGATCTTTTCTCTCTCTCTCTCTCTCTCTCTCTCTTTCTCTTACTCTCTATTGTGAAACGAAAGAGCACGCTTGATCGAATATCGATTGTGTGTATTGCTCGTAAAAAAGGTTCGATGTTTGTGGTACGAAGAGAGTCGCGCGAGGAAGGAGAAACTCATGCGTCTTGTCCATTCCTCACTACTGTTTCCAATATTTCTATACGACATTGGATATAATAAAACAATCTAACCTAACAACGAAATCCGCCTGAGTCGCGAAGGAAACGACGGTGGCGGCGGCTGAGAAGGTCGGTTATATCGATATAACATATTAAACATCGGGTTACGTTATCCTCCTTCCTTGCGTGAAGAGAATCGTGGAAATTCGATGTAAACTGAGATTTCAAATCCTTCGAGTTAAAGTATACTTACTTATTTATCTATCTATTCACGTGGCTCATTACTATCAGCTATATAATATTTCTTTTCATCGATGGCAGTAAGTGGATTTAGCTCGTGAACATTTATATATTGGGTTTCCTTGAAAGTCCGTTTTATTTCTTGTATGCTAGTTCTGAGATATCGTTATTACCGTCTAAGAAATAATCCTGGACTTTTTTTTTCCATAAGTTTTATATCAATAGAAACTATTGTAAGGCATTTGAAAGATCATACGACTGATCGCAACGATAAATTGACAGAATAATTCAGGTCAGGTATGAATCATAATAACGCATATTCCGAATATTTCTCAATATTCTTCAATATTTCACAAATAAAACTTTACGATCAAAAAATTGTTGTAAACCGATTTTTCGTTTCCGGCGTTCGAAAGAATCAACGGGAATTTAACATATTTTTGACAAATAATGAAAAAATCCTCCTAAACCCTTTTCATAATCATATTAAAATATAATCGAGTGATTAGGACTACTTATTATAATATAGCTAACGTAATATATACGTACATACATACATAGATACATATACAGGATGTCTTGGAACGTAATGTCCACACTGAAACTGTCCATTCTTTTTGTCATTCTATATATCGAAAAGTCTTAATACACATATCCCCTAAAGTCGATTGTTTCGACTAATAGGATATGCATAAAATAAGTACTACGTTATTTATCGATAATTAAACAATAATTAAAGAGAAATCTTTAAGCTATGGTTATGCAATATTTTCATTTAAAACAACAGTCAATTTATTAACATTATATGGCAATTTATTAATATTGTGTGGCAAATGTAGAAAATAATGAATTACGTCGAGTATGAAGTTGCCGCTTGAAGTTTAACGCTTTCTATGGATAAACAATCGGACATTAATTGTGGCCACGTAAGAAGATTACTATGTTTCATTGTAGAATTTACAGGGGATATATAATTTACAAAATCATATGATCTTTCACATAATACGGCAGCAAGTAACAGATATCGTAGACGAACCGGAAATATGTGCGTTTAATCCTAATAGGATTTCTCCTCGTTCATTAGCGAAGATACCACGATATAGATACGAATATTAATAACTACGTTTACACCGTTTCTGCCCTTTTACGAGCAACGAGAGGAACGTTATCATTCGTATGATTCTATAAGAGGAAACGGAGAGGATAGGTGATTTTAATCTCATTAGCGAGAACGGACCATTCGTTAGGAGCTTTGTCTGAATGTGGATTTCCATTCTCTACTTGTGTCTGTGTGTGTTTATTCTACGTATGGTAGGTACCTGCTTATATATATATATATATATGTGTGTGTGTGTGTGTATTTTATATTTTTGTCTGTATGTGAGTATCGATGATATAATAATAAGTAAAAAGCCGATTGATAAATAAACGTTTAACGAGACCGGAAAGTGTTGCTTTACTTACCGGCCGATTATTACTCGCATCGGAACTCCTGCAAAATTGAAAACGCACCGGTGAATCCTTTTTCACAAAATACTTTATACTCCGACTATAATATACGATTTGAAATTTTGGCCCAGCCGTGCGAAATTACGAAAGGGAATAAATTTTAATTTTACCGGTAACCAGCTAACCAGCTAGCCAGCCAGCCAGCCAGCCAGCCAGCCAGTCAGCCAGCCAGCCAGCCAGCCAGTCAGCCAGCCAGCCAGCCAGCAAGCCAACCAACCAACCAACCAACCAACCAACCAACCAACCTACCACTGCATAGCACTGCTTTCATTCTTCTCTATTCTTTTTTATTTAAAGGGGGATTCTAAAGTTTTTTTTAGTCTTTTCTTTTTCTTCTTCTTCCTCTTCCTTTTTCTTTACGCCGGAGTAGGAAGTACGTAACAGGAATACAAATGGCATAGCAAAACGTGCGTTAGAAAATTTCAATAAAATTCGAATTATCGTTGGAGAAGGTTACGTTATTTTTCTCGCAAATTTTAAACGAATATTCATATACGCGAAACTAATTACATTTTCAATCTTTATATCGTGACGTATTGTTCCTAACGTAAATACGAATACTTGAAGTAATAATAATCGTTCGAACAGACAAAGACCCAATTGTTTTCATCTAATTTTGTTAGATAACTCTCGTTCGCTGTTTTATTTTTCATTAAACACGATAAGGATAAATTAATGAACAAAGGTAAACTTGCTTAACGTTTCTCTCCATTCTATGTGATAACTAATGACTAATTAATCAAAAGACATTGCTTTGTTGTTAAGCTCACCTTATATGTACGTACGTACGTATGTATGTATGTATGTATGTATGTATGTATGTATGTATGTATGTATGTATATATGGTCGCAATTCGTTTGAACTTTATCCCTTTTAATATCGTTAAAGCAATGATACTTTTAATGTTAATTTCCTTAAGAAAGGATAAAGAAAATTTTTAGTCAGAAGATTACTAAAATGTTTGATATAACAATGTTTCATCTAAATTTTCTTCCTTAATTTAAATTTAATATCTTGGCATAATATTTTCTTATAAAGTTAAAATCTCAGAAGAAAGATGATCCAATTAGGTGAAACAACCTGTATATACACGTACTTCGTGTATCTATCATATATATATATATATATATATATATATGTGTGTGTGTGTGTGTGTGTGTGTGTGTGTGTGTGTAATTATGAAAAGGAGCAACAAGTTCTGTTCGTTTAAACAACATAACCGAGTTGTGAGACTCGAAACTTATGGGAAAACAAGATGAAATGTGATGTGAGCGAATGAAAAATGATTCATCATACGATCATTGAAGATGAAATTTATAGAGGATATACCAAGGTTAACACAAAGAAATGATAAAATGATGAAATTTTAATATATACAAATATATCAACGAACCAAACTTCTTTTTTTCCACGTTTTTAAAAATAACTCCCTAATCTCTTCCTAATCCGTTTTCTTTTCTTTCTCCAGAGAGATGTTACTGGAAAAGGTGGTGTAAGAGATAAGGTAAAAGCTTATGATGATAAAAAAAAAAAGAAAAAAAAAAAAATGTCAATCTTACGAACCCTAGGAAAGTTCATTTCGTTAATTAACAGAAAAAATTGTTACTCGAATGGGGGAAAAAAAAAAAAGAAAATTTGATGACAAATACGATATTAAAACAAATACGAGACTAAGGGAGGAAATAAAAGAAACATATGAAGAAATAGAGAGACGGAGAAAGAGAGACAGAGAGAGAGAGAGAGAGAGAGGGAGAAAGAGACCGTTGGTTCGTTACAATTTCCAGCTTTTCTTTTCTCCCTCCTCCTCCTCCTCCTCCACCACTACCACCACCGTTTTTACGATCAACCAGCGACGTTCTAGCTTCGTTCCGTGCTTACGAACACGACTTCGAGCGAGAGTTCGATTCTCTGAAGATTGGAAAGGATCCAATATAGTTAACGTTCGACCAGACGAGTATTACGCGTATATAGAAGCTTTTACCCTGAAATTTTCTCCTTCGCGTAGAGAACGTCTTCTTTTACGAAAGTAATTCGCGGACGACGATTCGAGTGCTACGCAAATTCTAGTAAATCGTCTGCCTTTGGGACAACCACCGCGAGATCGAGGTATTCTTCGATCTCTAAATTTTCACGTTAAATTCCTTTAATTTCGTTTGCCGAACGCGTCGACCAATGGCACGCACGATTCACCAAAGAATTTCGACAAGGGAAACATTTAGAATATTCTTTCATTCTATTCTTTTCTTTTTTTTTTTTTTTTATTTTGTATCGTTTGGAATAATGCGAAAGAAAGAGAAAGAAAGAAAGAAAGGAAGGGGAAAAAATGAAAAAGAAGAGAAAAGAATGAAAATTAGAGAACGGCAGAGCTAAATATTGTAACATTCGTTAGTTCGTTCGTTCATTCGTTCGTTCGTTTGTTCATCTATCGATTAAAATCGTACTTTCCTATAATCCCGCTTTAACGATAGTCGAAGCCACGAGCTTTGAGAGTCAGTGTGTGATTTAAAACTCGTATCGAAGCCATCCAAATGCTCCTTGTAACTGGATTTCAACGTCAAATTCCGATCCAATCGATGCATCATTTGGATTTCTCTCGAAACGAACGCGTAACAATTCGAAAAACGTTTGTAATCTGAAACGAAACACATATTGTCAAATGTTACGTGGTTTCGTGTCGTTGATCCGTTGTTAAAAGTAACGATCGAGATTTAAGATAAATGAATCGCTCAAAGTCAAGTGATTTATAAACAATTATCTTACGGTCGTATCCTATTTCGATATTTAATTATACAAAAAAAATATATATATATGTATATATTTATGAGGCTTATAAATGTAGAGAAATTTTCTTCATTTTTTTCGAAATTTTCAAATGAAATATTAACCATCAACAATGACGATATACAATATATATATATATATATATATATATATATATATACACATTTAAATTTTATAATTGAATGTTTAACGTTTATCAAAAATTCGATTGATTGACATACAACGAAAAGAATAATTTTGTCCTGTGTTTTCCTTTTCTCAATTAAAACTCGACCCTGAAGAAGAAAAGTATTTTTTCACGCAACAAATTGATGATATGTTTGTTCGAGGAATAGACGAGGACTGATTTGCAATAGGCGTTGTAGTAAATCAGATGTATTCTCTGAAGCTTACCGGAACCAAATCCGCTCTATGCGCTTTTAGTGGGAATATCGTACAAACGTGAACACGTGCGCTCACAGCATTGAGGCTTCGCGACACGATACATTAATTTATTCGCTTTGATACGCTGATTAGGAAGAGGAGTCTCGTGATACGTTTCCCAGGAGAATGTATTTGTATATACCTTCTAGGTAAATATACATACACATGCATACGCATACAAGTTATTTCTCGAGATTATTGAAACTATCCTAAGCTGATGGAGCGATATCGTTTCCAAATATTTTTCTATTTTTCTATTCGAAAAACAAATATCGGATGATAACTTGATGCATCTTTCATTTTTCCTTATTTTACTTATTCCATAACTAACAAACAAATAATTCTGATAAACAGATCGGGATTCTGATAAAATCGGAATTAATATAGAAAGAGTTATGAGACAATATTTTGTATAAATGTTTAACGTTTCGAATTGCATAAACGTTCACATAATTTTTTCGAATTTTATAAAATTACAAGGAATAAAGCCTTTCATAATTAATTATCGGCATACTATATGATATAATATGTTTATTGTACAATAACAGTGCATCTATATTGTACGAGTGTATATATATATACATATATATATATGTCTCACTCGTTTGACCAATTTTCGAATAAAGCATTATTACCATCGTTATTATCTTCATTGTCGTCATTAATATCGTGCCAAAGAGACCACTAGAATCGTTTTAAATAATGAGTTGAAAAAGGAAGAAGGAAAGAAATGAAAAAGAAAAAATAATTCGATCATGAAAATCGAAAAAAAAGGGGTTGAAAATTTTCCTGGGTTGAGAATCCGTTTTACGATTTATTGACGATTTTATGCACAATCCCACGTGCAGATCGGAAATCTCGAACGAATAGCTGCATTTGATGACCGACTAATAGTGGTTATCCTTTTTTCTTCTTCTTTTTTTTTTTTTAACCTTTTTACCATTCAGTGTTATATTCTACGTTTTTTGTCTGCTATGCAAGTTCATTTGAATAGTTGAGAAATAAGAGAGGAAGAGAAAGAGAGAGAAAGAGAGAGAGATGAAAAATGTTTGAACATCTTCTTGACTTGTTTGATAGACAAATATGCTACGTAATAAGGTACGTAGTCGTTATAACAAGTTAAACAAAACATACAAACAAGTATTAATAAAGCGCATAGTTAAACTTTATAATACGTATTATTTCGTATTATACTTAATAGCAGTTTAATAAATACTTAATACACACACACACACACACACACACACACACACACACACACACACATGTGTATACAACACATGTTATATATATATAACATACACACACACATCTTCCTAATATACCCATTAATAATAGTAATTAATAATGTAATATATCAAGCGTTATTGTTCATAATACGTTTTATGTTATATATCGTTACTGTATTGGACATTACTATTCCTTATTTTTTTCTATTGGCGCGATTGCAAACAAGCAAACAAAAAAAAAAAAATAATAAAAAGAAGAAGAATTTACACTCATTAGCAAAATATAATACCTCTCTCTATTTCCTCCTCTTATTTATTATTCACGATCCCACGGGACTAACTACAAATTCGTGAGCAACAAATGGGCCAGGAGCGAAATACCAGTACGGAAGTCAAAGTACAATATTGGTTTTAGATGATTGTTCGCCGACCAGAGCTATAATGACAATGGTAATAATGGCCACTGTGATATCACCGGCTATCCTACCACTGTAGTAACATCTGACGCAGAATAGACCGTGTATATTCTGAAATGATCTTGACCCAGGATAGTGTTGTTAAACTAGAAACAAGTTCAGTGGATACTTTAAAAACAGACGCTCAATATTCGGCTCTTTGAAATTCGAATGCAACGATAAATTCGAACAGAGATAAGTTTCTCTCTCTCTCTCTCTCTCTTTTATCTTTCATTTTCTTTCTTATTATCTCTTTCTCCTCCTTCTACGGCCATTCCAATTTAATACAAAGAGTGTTGGTCAAGCTGTTGCTTTTTAATACGTATTTTATTTTTGTCCTTTCTCATTTCCTGTCTTTCCTTTATTCTTTAACATTAACTTAACCTTTATATCGTCACAACTTACTTGTTTCGCTCAAAAAACGAACAAAGAAAAAAATAAAGAATATTTAGATTGAAGTTAATATCGTCTTTTTTACCATTCGTCTTATGTACATACATATATGTATACCGATTGATCTCACATTGAAATGAAAATATTAGTTCGAAATGAATTCGTACGTTTTCGTCATCGTAAAACCTGGAATCGAAATATTTTGAAACGCGTACAGTCTACCTCCGTAATTTACTTTTTTCCTTGGACAAAAACTAACACAACAAAGATCCTCGCAATGACAACTAGAAGAGAAACAAAGAGAGAGAGAGAGAGGAGTGGAGGGGGAGAGAGAGAGAGAGAAAGAGAAATTGCCCGAAGCAACTCCCAACGAAAAGTGAACTGATTTACGAGTTACTTTATCGATCGATTGATTTCGCACAAACTTTTTGTGTATTATGAGATCTTGGAAGAAAGAAAACAAAAAAAAAGAAAAGAAAAGAAAAGAAAAGAAAAGAAAAGAGAAAAAAGGAAAAAGAAAAATACATCGGTGAGAAACTCGAATAGAAAACGAAATTTTTGATGATAAATATCGACCAGACTTCTCCCTAATATGTTTACAATGTTTACAAGTACACCTACACATTCCTATAAAATCATTTCTTTTTTTTTTCTTTTTTTTTTTTTTTTTTAATGACAAAATTTCTTCGCGTCATCGAATGCAGAGATGGTTTTAATCAAAATTCTGTCAGACCATCGAACGTTCTCTTAATACTTATCCACTTTGTTTACATTTGATTCTAATTTTGACGATTTGGCTTCTTATCTTTATCACGGAAAATGGACAAGAACGATCTATCGAGTATTTTACGTTAACGTCGAGACCAAAGAAGATAGATAATAGAATAACCGTATTCCTTTTCTTAGGAAACTTTCGTCTAGCTAGCACGAAGACGAAATTCAACTGCAAGAAGACCGAAGACGAAGTAACGAGCGAGTAATTTTACAATAACAATTTACATTATTCTTAGAGAAGAGAAGATAGAAAGAGAGAGAGAGAGAGAGAGAAAGAAAGTAAGAGAAAATTTCACTTTGAGAAGTGCAGGCACTTTTTAAGCTCCTTGCTGAAAAGTAACGAAAAGCTTTCCTCTTTTTCAGCGGTAATGAACGACTGACGAAGGAAGAATAAAATGTAAGCTACTATACTACTCGGTAAAAGGGAAGTAGTTCTTACATGTACGAGTATTCTTGTCTATCTTACCCTCTTATCTCTCTTTACTCTTACTGCACAATAAAGAGTAGACCTTTCGTTAGAATTCTAGAAGTGACTTCTTTCGTTATCTAAGACAATATATGATCAAGTAAGTATATCATAATGTTATTCATATTCTACCTAATATGTTATATGACCGCGAATGAAAATTTTCAATAATCATTTACTTACGTATTTTATATTATATAAAACATTGTATTGTAAATTATACTACATGAAAAATATTATCTAAAAAATAATATTTATTCGTAGTGATTAAAGTGATGATGATGATGATGATGATAATAATAATAATAATAATAATTGTAATATTAATAATAAAAAAGATATGACAACAATAAGAATAAAAAAGTAGATGGATTTGTCAATCTATCAAGAAATTTTTCATTTTGTCGTTTAACGAAAATGTAAATTTGTTTTCTTTACTCTTTTTCCCCCCATCATGACACGGTATCCTCCAAATATAATATCTTTCAAGCACTCTAATGTAACTGACACAGGCCACGATTTATGATAACGCTGTAACCGCTAGAATACATCAATCCATTCCCACTCTCCTTCGTTTTCACAGAACAGAATTTTCTTTTTCCGATTGGATCTCATCGAAGTTGATATTTCATCACCGACATCTACGTCACTTATCTCATCTACGACACGAAAGTTATGTCGTTACAACGAATTTTCATAGAGAATTACGAATTATATAGAACGTATTTACCGTTGGCATTAACATCGGAGCTTCTTTGTTCGAACAACGGATAAAACCCGAATGAATTAATTTATATCCGTATAATGCGAGCGTGCGAGCAAAAGCGAGAAAGAAAGAGAGAGAGAGAGAGAGAGATATGCAAAGTAAAATGATTAATTATAAACGCAACAAAACGATGTTCTCTATATACGATCTCATTTTGCTCTGTTACACATTAACATCTGGTTAATAATAATCATTTAATCGAATAAAATACGACGAACTATTAAATATTAAAAGACTTTATACGTGCCATTCTAAAGATAATTCTAAAGAACGAAATTAACTTTAAATAGTTTCATTCGGCCCGTCGACTGTTTTACGTGCCATCTGAATTTTTATCTACTTTTTAACGCCATTACTAATTTAATTACGAAACTCAATAAATCGTTGAATGCGTCCGAGTATCGGCTTATCTTGACGAATATTGATATTAATTAACAACGTCGATGGTTCTTCATTAAATCTATAAAAAAAAAGGGGGGAAAGAGAGAGAGAGAGAAAATTCCTTAATTCGACGAGATCGAAGAAATTCTGGCGACTAACGTAACGAATGATGACTGCGATGTGTGTTTGCTCACGAATATCCTTCGTTAAAATATTTTTAGCTTCCTCTCTCCAGATGCCTAATTGCGTTTTCGACCTCGACACGACCCCTAAACTCGCTAAGGGAATGATATTTATTCGTCGAACACAACACACGTATGCTCTTCTCTTCTTTCCTCTTCAGCATCACTACTGAAATATCCTCCTCTTCAACTCACTATCTCTCTCGCTTACTCTACTAAGTGTCCTTTTTTTCGATTAGAAAATCTCTTTTCCTTCTTTTCTTTTTCTCTACACTTTTTCATTTCAAACTCATTCCCTCTTTCTTTCTCACTTTGAGTCTCTCTCTCTCTCTCTCTCTCTCTCTCTCTCTCTCTCTCTCTCTCTCTCTCTCTCTCTCTCTCTCTTCTCCCCTTCTTTATCGAGCACATTTCCGTCTACTCTGTAAAAAAAAAGTCATTGAAAGAATGTCTTCGAATTACGAAACCATTAAGACTTACATTTTTCTCTCCCATCCTTTTCCTTGTTTTTCTTTTCTTCTTTTGTCCTTCACATACATACACAGATATATATATATATATATATATATATATATATATATATATCATCGACATTTTTGTCGGACGGAAAGATCGTATCGGGTAAAAAAGACAAATGATTTATTCGAAAATTTGAAAAGAAACGTTTCATTTCCACGGATTTCTTTTCTCTAATTTATATATATATATATATTTTTTTTATTTACATATATATATATATATATTTATAATTAAGTATATATTTAATAATAGTTAAATACATTTCAATTATAATAATATAACGTAATATACATTTGAATAATTTGCTAATTTGATACGTTTTGGTAACGTGCCTGTAAAATATAAAAAAGAAAAAAAAAAAAAAAAATACGAACGAAGGAAGGATTACGATACGAAATCTATAAGCGACATTGTTACAATTGTATTCGGGCGATTCCAACAGGAAAAGGGATCCGAAGAGAAAAGTGAGAGGAGCAAACGAACGGACAGTGGCACACGTTACGGGCGGGCCGCTTCATTAATTACAATGCAATTTATTTCACCCGCAACACTACGGACGCCAGTTGCAAATGGTCTGTCATTGTGCTTTTTGTTGACGTATCGTACTATCCGCAAACAATGCGCGCCGTTAGCACAAACGCGAATATCCGTTTACGGTTAACACCCACCGCTAGGTAGTCTCACCACTCGTTTTCCTCACGATTTTACCTAGACCACTTTTTTCTCCTCGACTATTCGAGGATTCACGATGTATATTATATAACCCGGTTTGTATCCGCGATATGTAACATAGAAATAATCGTGATTACATCGAATGAAATTACGTCGTATATAATAATTCCATCGTCTTCGTTTTATATGTAAGTATATACATACATTTACTTTATTGTCTAATGCAGTTTTTCATTCCCAGAGCATAAAGGGAAGAAAAAAAGGTGCATTAGGGAATATGCCATTCCATTAACAGAAAAGAAAATATAATAATAAATTTCCTTTTATTATCTTTCTTTTTCTCCAGAGACTTTTCTACCCGGGATATTTCTCTCTCTCTCTCTCTCTCTCTCTCTCTCTCTCGCGTCCCTTTCGTCCTATTTGCATGGAAAATTTTCAGTTAAGTTACACGCGATAGTTAAGTCTCTATATGTTTGTGTGCCCGCGTATTTTATGCTATAATAACGAATACGATCAACGTTGGTTGGTAGCGGATTACGCTTGGATATCATTTTTTTTTTCTTTTCTCTTTTTTTCGTTTCAAATCATGATTCAATGAATAACTCTCGTAACATTCGAATTTTCGGATATGACGTAACGTGATCGAACTTTTACGATAATAATACGCGAAATATTATTCAATGGCCAGCGTATGAACATTCTGTAGAAACGATTTTTCTTTATAATCCTTTATGCACGGATCATGCTACGCTCTTTCCACCGTGGTTAAGATTAAGGCCACGAAAAGATTCATTGGCTCTCTCATGCAAACTCAGAAACCTGTCTCGTTCTAAGAAAAACCGATAAAAGGTGCAACCAAGGAGAAAGGGAAAAAGGTTTCCCGATATTAGATCCATTCCTAGCTTCTCTCTCCTTTCTTTCTTTTCTACTATTTTCTTACCCTTTGCCTAACACTCTACACCCCCATTTGTTCAAACTTTCAACGATCTAATCCAATATCCACGAAAACGGTTTCGTTAATTCGCGAACGTTCAATCATATATTTTCTTTTCTACTTTCTTTCCTCTTCTTTTTTTTTTACTTTACTTACGAATTTCTTACGTATTTGTATCTTTATTTGAGATCGTTTTGTATCAAATTGATGCGATCGCTTCTTTCCAAATTTTTCTTTTCTTTTTTTTTTTTTTTTTTTTTTTTTTTTAAAGCAATAAAAATTAAATCATCAGCTGCGTAATAAATAAAAATAAATATCATTAAATAACAATATTTGTAACAATATTTATATATAATAATTATTGTCTTTATGAAAGACAAAACGAATATTATTCAAACTGCAATTTTCAATAATTTCGAAAATCCTTTCAGGGACATATATTTTTGTGAACCATGCTTTGTGTATATTTGTTTTATTAACAAAAGAGTATATATATATATATACAATGATATATATATATATATATCATTGAATGCAACGAACCGGACAATTCATAGAGTTTTCACTGAATGTTTCAGTATCACTGATGATACTGTGCGCATTTCAACGTATTTCAACGAATTTCAACCAATTTTTATTTTTATCAAAATACGAAGATCCACACCGTGTAGGTAGAGAAATCTTTCGGATATGATATGATACGAGCGGGTGATGTTATTTAAAAAAAAAAAAAAAAAAAAAAAAAAAAAAGAGAACCAACGACATCGTTTCTCGTAAATGTCGACACTCTCGTATAAATTCGACCTACATATTTTTGGTGATACGGTTCGAGTCACGTTACGAGTGCTATGCGACACGTGGATTGACAAACTGCATGAAAACTTACGGCCGAAGAAACATTCGTTGGGTGTCAGAGAGGGAGGGATGGGAAAGGAGGAAAGAAGAGGAAGAGAGAGAGAGAGAGAGAGAGAGAGAGAGAGAGACACTATTCGCACATGGTTCATCGTAGCTCACCGTGAACGTAAATCGACGTAAAATCGTGTATTTATACGAATCCGTTGAACTGCCAGACATGGAAAGGCATAGAGACAACCTAATCTCTTTTTCTACCGAACGAGTAGGCTAGGTATTATTCGTAAAAGCATTGAAAATCGATGGAATCGTTTTGGTGTTTCCATCGGCCCCATGAAAATACGAGAAACGTCGGGATACTAATTAGCGCCGGAGTGTTACACTAAATTAGATCGGCTCTATGAAATGAAATATAAACGCTTATCGATGCGAATAAATCTCCCGTAGTTGTTCTGTTGTTGTTTGTTATTCGAGTTCAAAACTACCTTCCGTATTCAAGCTTATTTAACGCTAGGATTAATCGTAGAGGAAAAAGGAGAACGAAACCGATATAATCAATGTGTTTTAAATCGGCGAATCGGTATCAAGTAAAATCGAGAATACTTGGGACCTTTTATTTTCTTTTTCTTCGAAACGATTAAACGGCTGATTAATCTTTCCGTACCTTCGACTTTCATTGAAATTAATTTATACGGACGCGCACTATATGCTATTCTAACGAATATTAAAAATTTTTAATACCAATTAAATGATCAATTTGCTCGTAATTTGTATTAACTAAAATAAAATGACGAAACGTAAAGAGAAACTAGCCAAGTGTATATATAATGTAATTATCGCGAATTGAATTAACGCAACATCAAAATATATATCGTGAATATCGTATCGACATGTAATCAGAGATTATTAAAATAATGATCCATGACGTGCGTTCAATTAGCTCTCTCGCGTCGTATTAAATTGAACAAACGAATTTCAAATTATGATAGTTTATTAATAGATTGACGGTATATAGGATTTTGAGTATACAGAAATCAACACGTGGATTAGCTGTGGATGATACAATGAAGAATACGAAGTGTGTCTTGTTTGTTATTATGATCTATATCAATCTTGTAACTAAATCCGAATTAATGGAACGGATGTATTCAACGTATTAAATTGGAATTTGAAGTAAGGGTAATGTCCTGTTAGTTTTTTTTTCTTTTCTTTTTTTTTTTTTTATATATCCGACCGAATTTAACCTTGAAACAGAATCACGCTTTAAATTACATCCTGTATCGTACACACTATGCACATACGTGTACAGTTATGAAGATCGATAAATTCATAATTAGTTTTGTATTGTATTCCTCCCAAAATCCGATATTCTAGGATGCATAAAGTATTAATGAGGTTTGCTTGAACATCATCGTTTATGATCGTTAAATTTATCTAGTAGTCTTAACAAAAGATCGTTTGTGTTTAAGCTACAACGTGTGAAAGTGGGGAGAAAGAAAATGAGGGGTAGATAGAGAGAGAGAGAGAGAGAGAGAGAGAGAGAGAGAGAGATCGGTAGATATACTAAAGAAGCGATTCATTAGAGCGCGAATAAATTCTAGAACGACTTAGTATCTCTTACGATGAAAGAAGTAAACTCCTTGACCTAATCACCGGTGAGTATAACGTCAAGAGTTTAACGTTATCCACTTTATCCTTTTATCGTCGTGTATGAAAAGAGTAAATACTCCTTTCGTTCTAAAGTTTACCGTACTTAAGCTAATTTCAAACTCTTTGGTACGATTCGAGAGGTAAAAATTTTTCGAGATTAATAAAAAAAGAGAAGGAAAGAAAAAAGAAAAAGAAAAAGGAAGAAGGAGAGAGAGAGAGAGAGAGAGAGAGAGAGAGAAAAGGAAAAAAGAAAAAATTCGCGTTCTCCCAACGATACTTCTTTTCGAATAATTTAATCGAAACACGTTTATACACGTACCATTTTATTTATATTCCTATTAGTCCATGGAAATATATGCGATTGAAAAAGAAATCTTAGTTGAAAAAATTCGAGGTATTCTATAAAAAAAAAAAAAAAAAAAAAAAAAATGTCTACAAAGAACAAAGTCTTCTCTCTCTCTCTCTCTCTCTCTCTCTCTCTCTCTCTCGCTCGCTCTTTTTTTATGCGAATATCGCAGAGGAACGATATATAGGTGGGGTGATTCTAAGGGGAGTCTAGATTCAAGGAAAATGGAATAAGGCTTCTAGGGATTGGTAGAGTGGCTCGTTTCGATGGCTTAATTTCGTGTAACGATCTCGTTTATGGCGACCACCGTGTCGGTGTTACGACAACGTTGAGAACGAAGAGACGAGAACCGAGAAGGAGACCATTCTGCGGAGGAGGAGGAGGAGGAGGAGGAGGAGGAGGAGGAGGAGGAGGAGGGGGTAAAGGGGAGGAAGATCGGATGGTTGCCTCTATATCCTACGGTGAGAGGACCTTGGATGGAACACGATGTTCCTTTCGGTCGAAACTGCATCGGATTTTCTATCCCTCTTCTTTCCACGTTTGCGTTCTCTTAGTCGTAACCGTCCGTGATTTCGAACGTTCCTAGTGGTTTCTATGCGGTTGCGATTCGAAATCTATCGATCGTTGAATCCTATTGAACGAATAAACGACAAAGACGACGACAAAGACGACGACAAAGACGACGACGAAGACGACGACGAAGACGAGGAGTATTCGAGTGAGATCGCCTTTCGGTAATTTCTCACTTGATCGAAGTCCATTCGTTATCTCCTAACACTGACATTTATCTCTTAGGGTGAGCACCAATTATCTCTCTCACGATCTCCCCCACCTCCAACCACCCACCCACCCACTCATCCACCCACCGCGATCACCCTTCTCTTTCTCTTTAATAATATATATCGAAAAGAAGAGAGAAGTGAGAGAATATTGATATTCGACGTTACGATTTGACATTACTCACAGGTATAGTATTTCTCTGCGTATATGATGTAGAGAGAGAGAGAGAGAGAGAGAGAGAGAGAGAGAGAGAGAGAGAGAGAGAACAAATATACGTTCATAAACGTAATATGAAATCGTCGCGAGGGACAAATATAATCGGGATGAATGATATTCATAGAATTAATTACATGAGAATGGAATAACGATATTTAATAATCATCGAGAATATTAATAAAGCCGTTTTAATTGCGACAAAATCCATATTTGTTATGTCGAAAATATGAAAATAAAATAAAAGGAAAAGCAATAAAAGATCGATGTTATTAACGATTTATTTGTTATTAACTTATCGGTATCTTTTGGACGACCTAAACGAAGCTTTTTACTACTTGCTCGATAATAAATTCAGTAACGTAAACGGGACAACGTACCTCCCCCTTTTTTTTTTCTATTTCGAACGAAAATATCGTCAATATATTTATAAAAGCAAATTCAACAGGAATTTGTGTTCGAAATGAAATCGAGGCCAACGTGGCAACCTGTAATCATTGGAGAAATAGAGAGAAAAAAACAGAGAGAGAGAGAGAGAGAGAGAGAGAGAGAGAGAGTTGTGTAACTAATTTTTTTCGTTCTCTCTCTCTTTCCTACCCTCCACCTCTCCCTATCTCTCTCTTTCTCTATTTCTCTCTGACCGATCCTCCAAGGAGAAATATATAAGGAATTCCTTTCGACCGTTCCAATATTTCAAACTTAAATGATTCATATTCGAATTTAAGATTCAAATGAGTATAAAGGTCGCAAGGAGTCCTCGCCTTTTTCATCTCCTTTCTCTATCTCTCTCTCGCTCTATCTCTCTCTCTCTCTCTCTCTCTCTGGATACCGAAGCAATATAAATTCTGGATGATTTCCGTTATAATAGCAAAGAGAAGAGAAATCGTGGGAAAAGAAAGAAAGAAAGAAAGAAAGAAAGAAAGAAAGAAAGACTGAGATAATAGCAAAGATCACACCGACATGAAGAAGGCGCCGAAGAAAGTAAGAAAGAAGGAAAGAAAGAAAGGATGGAAGGAAGGAAGGAAAAAAAAGAATGGAAAGTCTCGGACGTTCAGACGCATCCTTCTAGGGATTAATTCGACGCTTCATCTCTTTTTCTTTTTCTTTTTTACCAAGATGGTAGCGATTAATGGAATGATTCGAGTTGAATCGTAAGCGAGATTAGGGTGGACAAGGAGAACGTCCAGTAATCGTTGGTGATTGAAAACCGAGCAAGTAGGAAAGAGACTAAATGAGCTACGTCTACGATAGTCTAGACGTCGTTCCCTATTTAGCCGATCGAAAACTATAGAAAAAGTATGAAAGTATAAATGGAAAAGTATTTGTCAAAGGAATCGAAGAAGAAGAAGAAGAAGAAGAAGTAAATGAAGAAACGAAAAAGAGGATAAAAAATAAGAAAGAGAAACTTTTAACGTTAAAACTGTGGCAAATTAATATCAATGAGATGGTTCTTTTTATATACCTAAAGATCTTTTCCCTATTAATATATTTAATAATTTATATATGTAAATATATATATATATATATATATAATCTTATCGAATAACTTCGAGCTAAAAACTATTTTACTAATAAATAAATCTACTGAAAGTAATATATCCACGGATCCGCAAATATAATGATCTATGAACGATGAAAATTTATTTGGACGATTGCATATTTCCGAAAGATTAATTTCGAATGGAATACCTATCTATCGAAAAGAATGCATTACACACTTGCACATAGAAAATCTCGTTTCAATATACAACTAGCGATATGAAACGGCAAAGATTCCTTCAACTTTTATATATCCCTTTGACGAAAGAAACGTGAAACTATCTTATGAGAATGCCAGTGATTTGCGGAGGAAAAAAAAAAAAGTAAAAAGCTAGAGATAGAGATAGAGATAGAGCGATGGAGAGATAGAGAGATAGAGATAGAAATAGGGAAGGAGTGAGGTAGAAGGATAGAGACAAGGACAAAGAGTAAAAAAAAGAATAAAATTTGGCTACTTTGAAATTCAGAAGGTACCTTTACGTATGCATTCGAAGTGCGCATCCTGTTGGAGCAGAGGTCGCACGAAAGTATCCATTCTCTTTTTCCGGAAAATCATGAGGCTCTTCGAGGTTTTATTTATAAGCCGCTCACGTTCCGACGCTTCAATCGGTCTCGAGAATTTTCCTTACGTTCGCACGAGATCTGTCGAAAGTACCATATTAAAGATAATTTTAATAAATGACTGAAAAAAATGTTTCTCGATATTTTTTTTCTCTTTCTCTCTCTCTCTCTCTCCCCCTTCTCCTTCTCCTTCTCTCTCTCTCCCCTCCCCCTCCCCCCCATCGCATCAGCACGATCAATAACTTCCACCTATAATCTCAATCCAATGAATTTTTTTTTTCGATCATCTACTTGCTACCTACACTCGTAAATTCATCATTGTTTCAAGGACTTATGGAAATAAAATGTGAAAAGAAAATAATTAAAAAAAAAAAAAAAAAAAAAAAAAAAAAAAAAAAAAAAAAAAGAAAGAAAGAAAGAAAAATTAAATAAAACGAAAATAAAAGAAAATAAAAGACAAGAAAAGAAAAGAAAATATTCGAAAACCTTCGAAAAGAATTTGTGAATTTCTATACGAACGAATTCTTGACATGGGTTGGAGAAGCGGGTGGGGTTGGGTATAAAGGAGGGAGAGGAGGGGAAATGCGCGAGCGATATTGCTCGGAGACTCTCGGAATGTTTGGTACGCACGTACATAGAGTATGTACGTACGTATTTCGCGAAATCCGAGAACGGACGACACTTTTGCCAATCACCCGTAAATAACGTATCCCTTTTCTCGATCGAGACGCGAGCGACGCGCTTAAAGGGATGGATCTACGTTTCACGTAGAAGAAAATCCTATACGATTTATTACCAAACGCAAGTCAGATTCTGCGGGATTCCTTGTCGTGAGAACGAGTGTCCCAGTTGCCGTACGAATTCTCGATGAAATATCCCATAGAAACTCTATTACTATAGGCACTTTCCATTACAGTACCATAAACAAAACGAGCCTCTAGCTGAGCTTAATTAAATAACGAATGATGTTTTAGTTATCAATCTCTTGCCCGTTATGAAATACGATAGAAGAGAAATGAAAAAAAGAACAAAGAAGGAAAAACCAAGAGAAAATCAATTTGAGAAAAAAAAAAAAAAAAAGAAAAGAAAAGAAAGTAGGAGAACGATTCGAGAAGTAAAATTCGTGATTACCATTATTCACAAGGTTCTACTACCTCTAACCACCGTAATATACTGGAAGATAAATTTGCGTGAAAATAAGAGATCGAGTAGTCCGGAGATACAACCAAGCTGTGTATGCAACGAACATTGCAGTTTCTCAAAGTCCCCGTATAAAAGCCCACTGTTGTTTCTCAGGACGAAGAAAACGTTTTATCCTTAGAGGACATTTCGCTTTCCAAGGTCGTACAGCATCCACGATATCGTCCCTTTTCTTATCCTAAAAATGTAAAGGAGTTTATTCTAAAGTACTTCGTGATAAAGTAGTTTGTTGTTGTTGTGTTTTTGTTGATATTATTATTGTTGTCGTTGTCGTTGTCGTTGTTGTTGTTGTTGTTGTTGTTGTTGTTGTTGTTGTTGTTGTTGTTGTTGTTATCATTCTTATTGCTGTTTCTTTCATCGTCATCGTCGTTATTATCATTATCGAAAGTATAAATCGTCACGAATGAGATTCGTATATCGTTAATTAACATCAGCACTCTTCAAGAGATACGACACGGACTGCTTAATGGCGTGCTTTATCGCTCTCGCAAGGGATTCAATTTCTCCTGCTGGCTCGGAGGATATAAACGTCAATTGCACATTTTCCGTTCTTATAACATCGACGCTCTTTTATCCGACGATATTATACCTCGACTCTTCTTCTTAACAACAATTCCAACGATCCATCGAAGGTCCTCCAATGAAAAATGCTTACCATTCTGCTATTCGCATGTATAATCGATACATTTCAATCTCGCGTTTCATCCCGTTGGGTTCCATTAAAAACGATTAATTGATACCTACCACTATGTAAAACAACCCTAAATTATTCAACCCAAAACAAATAAACCCGATCAATTTGGGGTATTCGCATTACAAATATTTATACCATTAATTTACCGATGCTTTTTCAAAAATCCTATACATGACCACATTTATTTATCGAATTTCCGTTAATATCAAAATGCATATTTGCATATTCAGCAATTATCAAATACCTTGAATTTGTTTAATTAAATTAAAACGAGTTTAGATATCAACGATCAAACGCATCTGACATGAATAATTATACTTCGAGGAAAATATTTTTTACACGTTTAATAACTATATACACACACACACACACACACACACACATATATATATATATATATTAAAAAAAAAGAAGAAGAAAACCTATAAGAAACAATCAATAAGGGTAAGAAAAAAAGAAGAACAAAATGAAAAATAAAAATCGGTAGAAAGAGTATTATTAAGGGAACATTTCGGTCGACACACACAGTCACTTGAAAAATTGGCGTCTACGGGAAATTAATTTCTCCTTATCTGCTCTACCGGAGGCATCGATAAATCTGGTCAGCTAGCGCGCGCGCACTACCAAGAGCTCACGACGATTTACGGTGGGCCACAACCTTGGGACGGCCTGTATCATCCTGATTTTTCTAAGCGTCGTCATCAATGTGAATTTATTGTCCTCTCTCTCTCTCTCTCTCTCTCTCTCTCTATATATATATATATATATATATATATATATATATATATATATATATATATATCCTTCTTTAGGTCTATATCTCTTGTCAGATCGTACGAACGTTCGTCGTTGTAATTAGTTTCCTCTCTCTCTCTCCTCTCTATCTCTCTCGCTTTCTCTCAAGAGGACCTTAGCCGTAACCGTTTTGTTCGCGGTGACGTCGATTTACTGGCGAGTTTCTTTACTACCACTTCCTGGGACAAACAACCCCGACCTGTTTTCTTCTTTCACGGATAATTCCTCGCTTTTCGTTCGATCGAAAATCGCTTATCGCTGAACAAAAGAGAAAGAGAGAGAGAGAGAGAGAGAGAGAGAGAGAGAGAGAGAGAGAGATTGTGTGTATGAGAGAGAGAGAGGGGGGAGAGGAACGTATGCCCTTTAACACGTTTAATCGACTTTCAAACGTGCATTCGACGGACGCAATTACCAAGAGCCAATTACACCCGTAA
>OU426855.1:5978135-5988135 GCA_911387685.1 Dolichovespula media | reverse complement strand
TGATATTCCATGGTACACAAGGACTACAAAATTTCGATACTAAGATTAGAAAATATATAAAGGATAAAGGATCTTCATAAAATCGAAACGATCTCGCGCAGATTCGTAAAAGGAATAAAGAAAAAACAAAGAATGATAGATAAAAGGAGAGAGAGACAGAGAGAGAGAGAGAGAGAGAGAGAGAGAGAGAGAGACGATCACAAATAATGTATCTGACACGTTAAACATTAAATACTTTTCACGATTTAACAAATTTTTATTTAATGCTTTGATAAATCGTGAATTATCGATAATCATAATAATTTGATGATATTATTCCAGTAAAAATAACATGCGAAAAAGAGAGAGAGAGAGAGAGAGAGAGAAATAGAAATGGGTACAAGCGTTCAAATGAATTTTCCATTCGAACGATACGAAAATTTTGGAAAACGGTAAGGAGTACGATGATAGCCCGTTGAAATTTAAACGATAATTGTCCGTAATGTGGTCGAAAACACGAATTCTCGTTACAATGGAGAAACCAAAAGGTGCGACAATACGATGAAAAGAGATGTTATTGCCATGAGAAAGCTCATAATTCGACGAACATGCAACGTCTGTATCTACGTATCCATATATATATATATATATATATATACACGTATACGTACATATACATCTATATATGTTTGCATGTAGATACCTAGAACGTACAACAACCTTAAACTCTTCCATTCAGTTTAAAAGCCGTACCTGACTGTCTACAGAAATGCTACCGATTTTGTCAGCCATAATGACTTTCGAAGACGGAAGGGAAAGAGATTTTACAGGCTCGCGTAGCATAGTACAAAACGATTAGGTGGAACCATAAAATCCAAATATACTCTCTCTCTCTCTCTCTCTCTCTCTCTCTCTTTCTCTTACAAACCATTATCCTAACAGCTAACTCGACTCTCAAAGCATCATATCTGAATATACGATAATGATAAAATCGATAAAATTCCTAAAGGAACTATTATACTATCATACGAATTCTAGAAAACGTCGATTAGGATTTACGTATATATTTCTTACGAAGGCAATAACTAATACTGGACCATGCGCTCGTTATTATTTTTGGGCTCATTCGGGTCGTTTGAAGCGACCTGAATGCAACGCCCTGTATGATTTACTATCCATCGTGCACGCTCTAGCGAACGGAACGCGGATAAAAGAAAAGAACGCATATATTCGTGTTATACTCATACTCCCTCTCCCTCTCTCTCTCTCTCTCTCTCTCTCTCTCTCTCTCTCTGTCTTTCTCTCTCTCGCTTCGCTAAGAATAAACGACGAGGGAGAAAGCCGAAAAAAATGCTGAATTTAGCAGAGCCGAAGGGCAGTGTACGACAAACGATTGGTGCCAAGCGCGTTATACGAGTGAACTCGTAAATTCCAAAAATATCGTTACGGACACGATGCCTCTCGATCGTTTTCAAACAGGGGATGGCAAAGAACGTAAATCCATTTTGCGTTTTCTCGTTCAGAGACGATTCTTCTTTTTCTTCCCTCTTCTTCTTTTTTTTTTTTCGTGTTCTTTTCCTTTTTGTTTTCTGTTTTTTTTTTTTTCTTTCTTTCTTTCTTTCTTTCTTTCTAACGAATAATTACCATTCCATCGAATTCGTTGCATTCGAAGAGTTTCGAAGTCGTTTCGATTTTGAAAGAGCCGAGCGTTACGCTTGATGGAACTCGATGAAACTTGATGGAACTCGATGGAACTCACGGAAGCTACCAGTGTATTCTCTCTCTCTCTCTCTCTCTCTCTTCCTTTATTTTCTTCTTTTCCTTTTTGCTTGCTTGCTTACTTGCTTCTCGTGGGACGTGCTCGATCGTAAATTTAAACGACGAGACCGAAGGATTTTCTTAACGATTCGAGTGTAAAAGCGCGCATGTTCATGAGCGTGCATTTAAAAATATTTCTCTCTCTCTCTCTCTCTCTCTCTCTTTCTTCTTCTTCTTTTTTTGTCTTCAATTCCCAGGACACGAATGACGGAAATGCATATTTCACGATTTACCTAAGTTTCCGTTCTATCATCGTGGAAGATTTGCCTTACGAGGACATCGCGAATTAGATACGAAGATTTTCCATTAAATGGGAACATTGATTGATTACCACGGATAAAGTTCTACGAGGCGTCCACGTGATAAATGGTTCGAAGTGCCTATTTGGAAGAGTCTCGGTAATTGTTTCTCTGTCGGTTATTTCACTCGAACCATCTTCCACTATTTCTCTTTATTTCCTTTTTTTTGTCTCTCTCTCTCTCTCTCTCTCTCTCTGTGTCTTTTTCGTTCTGTCCCTTTCTTTATTTCTCTCTCTCTCTCTCTCTCTCTCGTTCTGTCCCATTTTTTCATTCTCCCTCTTTCTCTCTTTGTTCCTTTCCTTCCTCTAATTCGAGGAAAACGTACGAATTCGTGTGGTTTCTCTTTTACGAATAATTTTAAGCTCGTCGTATGTATGATGTATGTACGATGTACCACCCTCGCGGTTTGCAATAGGTCGAGCATGAAACTACGAAAAGGGTGATATTTTAAACGCCATGAATTTACTAGAATTTCCCTGACGATGGACAGAAAAGACTTAACGCTGCTAACACGCCTCGAAAAAAAAAAAGATCAATGTGCGTTGACCTGTTGTGTGGTCTAAGCTGCTTTCAAGCAAAATCGGCTTCGACTTCTTAACAGGTATACATATATATATATCTACAGGGTGAGTAACGAGAAAATGCAATCGTCTACCTGTTTATTATAAATTTCTAAAAAAGAAAAGACATATATATATATATATATATATATATATATATATATATATATATATAATATATATATTCTGCTTTAACAATAAATTTGAAATAAATTTAGTTAACCAGCTTGATAATTTTTACAACAATGTTATCGATAGAAGAGTTATTATCGTTAAGAGTTAAATCTTGTTTCTCGAGGAACGATCTATATTGTATAGAGATATATTTATGTATATATGTATTATATATATATATATATATATATATATATATATATATATATATATATATATAAACATATATATACACATATAAATCCTATATTTTTGGGGGAAAATATAAAAAAAAAAGATATGTGAGTCTAGAAGAGATAAAATAAGATGCACGTCTTTCCACAGGACAATAATATCTCTACATGAACGTTTTAAACGTGAACAAGAAAATCGAATTAGATCTAGACTGGGAGAAGAAAAAAAATAATACTAGATTGTTGGAAGAGCTCGTTCACTTATTCTTTCCATCTCTCCCTCTCTCTCTCTCTCTCTCTCTCTCTCTCTCTTTCTCTCTCTTTTTCTTTCTTTTTCACTCCCTCTTTTGTCACATAGAATGAAGTGCTCAGAGAAGAGATGAGAGAGAAGGACGTATGTGTGTATGTATCTACACTGTCACGTCAAATCGAGACGTGAGCCTGTTAGCCGGAGGACTCCGTCGCAAATTGAAACCTAGTGTTATCGTTTCATTCTCCGCAAAAGTCCCTGCTCGAGTCAAAGATCAGGGATCTTGACGACGCACCATGTCCCTCGTACAATGTTCCTCTTTCCATCTCCCTCTCTCTCTCTCTCTCTCTCTCTCTCTCTCTCTCTCCCTCTCCCTCTCTCCCTCTCTCTCCCTCTGTCCTTATTTCTGCTCCTCTACCTCTCTCTCTCTCTCTTTTGATATCGACTTGACCTTTTCATACATCAGAGACCACGTAAAACAAAATGAACATTCTTTTCTTAAATATTCGATGGGAAACGTGCGATTCTAAAATATATAGCTTAGAAATATACATATAAAAAAATTATTTAACATATATTTATAAATATATATATATATATATATATATATATATATATATGTGTGTGTGTTCATGTATATCGTTGAAATCATGAGTTTCAAGGAAATAGAAAATTTCCAAGAATATTTGAAAGACGCAAATCGCGAGAATGAAATTTGCAGATAGGAAGATAGATAAATCGATAAACAAGTGGCTACGTATTTCCAAACTTTTACTCTCGTAAATATTGTGTAAAGTTCTCTCTCTCTCTCTCTCTCTCTCTCTCTCATCTTTCTTTCCACCCTACAAACATCACCACCAAAGACTACGGACTCGACTTTCACCTGAGAACTTCTCTTGCGAGCACATAAATTGTTCGTGGAAACGTTTCTCCGTAGAAAGTTCGACATTTTTAAATGAAAGATAGCGAGATTCGTGCAATAAATTCTCCTTCTGTCTTTTTCTCTCCTTCTCTCTCTCCCTCCCTCCCTCTCTCTCTCTCTCTCTCTCTCTCTCTCTCTCTCTCTCATTTCCTTCCCCTCCTCTCACATTCTTTTTTTGTTCCTACGTGTTTCGAATTATTAAATTCTTCGAGAAAATACGGTATAAAAGTTTAGGTAAAAGTCGAAAAAAGGCCTATCGACTTTCCTTCATATCTCCTATCTCTTTCTTTCATTATTAATGTTATTTTTCGAAGATTTAACATAGTTTTTGTACGTTTGATAATTACACAAGGGACGGGAGGAAAAACCGAAGGAGCCTTGGTTTGTAAAGTAAAGATACTCCCAGAGTTTATATCATTCTCTTTATACCATTAAGAATAGTTATGTATTTCTATTTCTATTTAGTCTCTCTCTCTCTCTCTCTCTCTCTCTCTCTCTCTCTCTCTCTTTCACCCTGTTTCAGAGCTGCCATAGCTTCGAGCGGCAATGAAGAAGTTTACAAAAGAGGCTAGGTAGTAACCCCAACCCCGTCTCTCAACCTTCCCACTGCACTGCTCTGCTTCCCCTACCCTCTCTTCTCCGCTCCGCTACATCCCTTTTCTATCCCTCTCTCATCCCTTTACCACCGCTTTTATAAAAGTGTACGCGTCAAAATCAGCTTCGTAACATCTACCAACCACGGGATGCGTTTTTACGATCGAAACTTTCCATGAATTTCTTTTAACGTCGAAACGTACGAGCTTCCTCTGCACTCTTCTCCCTAATCCTTCAGGTTGTTTTTAAAAGCCAAAGCCATTTCTAGTCTCGAATCCTCTGTTTCTTGTGATACATGACATACGTACGTACGTACGTACGTACGTATTTACTTACTTACTTACTTACTTACTTACTTACTTACTTACTTACTACGCGTACATCCTGTTTACTTTCTTTTCTCTTCTGTTCTTTACCCCCTTCCTCCTCCTTTTCTTTTGTTTATTTATTTGCGATGACGTCAAACTATGCCATTCGACGTTTCTCGGCCTATTTCATTCTACCTTCCTTTCGTCCCTCGTTTCTATCTTATTAACGTGTTACGTTTTAATCCGAGCACTTTCATAAAAAAAAGAGAAAAAAGAGAAAAAAGAATATTACAAGAAATAGAAAAAATTATGTACTACAAATATTACGTACGCACGCATTGTATATTTTGGATAATCATCGAATTGATATACGAAATTTATCGCGTGATTATTCTATTACTTTCATCACGTACGTCCCGAGCTCTGGTTATATATGAAACGTTAATATATTATAATAAATATATTATTATTAATATAATTAATGTTATGTAATTATTAATAATATATATTTTAATTATGTTTATCACTATCTAAATTTTTTTTTCCCCACGCGTTAAAAGAATGAGCTTCCTTTCTCTTTTTTATACGATGTTTAAGAAGAAAAAGAAAAACTTATTTTAAATCATCAAGTTAAATAAATACAAGTATAGTCGTGTTTACTTGAAGTAAACTCTTTACATGGTCCACGTTGACCTACATTAATTCTCGGTAATGTTCGCCGACTTAAATAAATTCGAACTCGCAGAACGACGAAGTACGTTTTTAGATAGGTCAGTTCGTTTCTTCCGAATGAGAAATCATAAAGAGAGAAAAGAAGCTAACGTTTTAAAGGGAAGAGTCTCGTTTATATGGAGCTAACCATTAAAAAAATTTTGAATCGCTTTAAATATCCTATCTTGATCGAAATATTCCCTCTCTCCGTCTCTCTCTCTCTCATTAATTTTTTCTTTCTCGACATAAAATCATTTAGCTTGACGTTTTGAAATAACGCGATAATACAATTTAATAAAATAATATATAACAATAGAGAATGCAAATTGAAGGTAATCCAAGGCGATGTATATTGAATTATATTATTACAAATACATATGGATGGTGGATATTAGATACCGCAAAAGTGATTAGTATTCAAACAACGACGTGGGCGTATGAATTGTTTATTAATTATAGAATCAGTGAACGAATAAAACGTCAATTTGATTTACGATCATTCGATCATGAGGAGAACGAGGAAACGAGATATATCAGAACAAATTCGTATAAAAGAAATATTAAATATATGAGAGATTTAACTCGTTAAGACGTTAATACGAATTAAGATAACGTTCTTCATATCCTAATCATTTTGTTGGTTAAGTTAGGGGAACGGCATTGTAATTAACGGGTTCGCGTTAGCGGTTTGCTAGCCACAACCCTATCATGCCGTTCACCTCGTCCACCTATTTGTATGCTTTGTCTTTGGGATAGCTTTGTGATCCAAGCTCTGTAGAGAAGCCAGCCTGGTTGCCAGCTTTCCTAGAATATCGACAATGACCGCGGAATTAACTGCGCTCCGTTGATTTTCGCTTAGGTGAAGAAAGAAAGAGAAAAATAGAGAGATAGAGATAGAGATAGAAATAGAGATAGAGATAGAGATAGAGATAGATAGAGAGAGAGAGAGAGAAACAGAGAAAAGATCGAGAGGAATGTTAATTAGTACCAAAGGCCAGAGCACTGAGAGAGAGACGGAGATAGAGACAGAGAGAGAGAGAGAGAGAGAGAGAGAGAGAGAGAGAGGAGAGATAAAGAGAAGAGAGTTAGCTCGTCACGTTGAGCTTTTACGCATCAACCTGGAGTTGATATTACCGTTTTCAAGCTCGCGCGAACCCCGTCTACGATGAAAGGTCCATTTTCGAGATTTTTCTTTCTCCCTTTCCTCTTTTTCGTTAGCACGATTGCACTCGAAAGAGTAGACCGCAGGCGGTTTATATTAAAAGGTCGTAAATGGACGTGCACGTAGTTGGATATTGCCGTTGGATTTTATTAAAATTTTCGTGTTACGAGATAGACCTGTGTTGTTCTGAAAATGAATGCAGGAGAGAGAGAGAGAGAGAGAGAGAGAGAGAGAGAGAGAAGTAGAGAGGCAAGAGATGTTTTAAGAGTCACGACGTAAACGCATATATTCGTTTTCATTTTTCGACCTACGATGTCGCGTTTTATAAATTTTAATATTCGTTCGTGTCATCGCACGTACACATAAAAGCCATTTTACGAAATCTACGCTAGTCGAGACGCTTGTTATATTTTAATTTCATGAGAGGTACGGTATTAACCCTTCCGTTCCGACACGTTTGTAAAATAATGTGTTTTTTGTCAAGAAAAGACATTATTGACAATTCCGAGACTGACGTATTTACCAAGCTTTTACAATGTTTTTCATATACGAGTGTCAATTTTTCGATGGCGTATATATGCGCCCTTTCGTACTTGAGTGCGCATCTTCCAGAATAAAAAGCTTAACGAGTACCCTTATAATTAATGCACCACTTTTATTCGATATAACGAAACTCTAAAATGAATTTTGTTTTCCACGAGGCTTGTCGGAATGTAAAATTTATTCTTAAATGAATTCTACGCTATTTAGAATGTAGTAGTATTTAGATATTGTATTAATTAATTTGTGCTATATGTATATGTATATATCAGTATACATCAGAATGTGCTGACAAAGCCTGGTGAAGCTTATACATGCACGGAAAGCTGAATATGGTAACCATAATCGAGGCCCAATGCAAGGTGGAAACCTCGTCTAACGTCCTAACTAATTAACGATAATACGTACAACACCTGATTGCCGCATGGCAATTAAACCTGATTTCATGCGATCGACTCTCTTTGGTTGACCATTACATACAGATTGTTATAAATTGCAAGATTTCGAAAAAAAAAATGTACTTAATATCTCCATACTTTTCATAAATTTCATTATCGACGCTACAATCTAATAAGCTACCATCAAAGTGAACTCTATGTTAGTGCAATTAATTGAAATTAATTCTCTCTTATCAAATACTTTGCGCCAATTGTTTTCTTTTAATACGAAATTAAAAAGAAAAAAAAAAAAAAAAAAGAAGAAAGGGAAGAATCTATAAAATCGACTCGAACGATTTCACGAGATAAAAAAGAGACAAAAAAAGAAACAAAAAAGAAAAGATAAGATAAAGCAGACTGTAAAAATCTCTCGTTGAAAAAGGATCACACGAAATACGATTGCCTTTGAAGGAGGCGTTGTAAAAGTTTTTACGTATCAGTCCGGGCGACGCCCTTCGTTGAAGAAGATGAATCAAAATCTCTCGAAGAAATCGAACGAGGGGTGGCCGAAAGAGAAAGGTCTCTCTCTCTCTCTCTCTCTCTCTCTCTCTCGCTCGCTCTCTATCTTCTTCACTCTTATTTCTTTTTTCGACATCGTCCTGCTGTTTAACGTGATACACCGTAACGAGAAATCTCGTCAGGGTCGATCGTAAAATTTCAAGAACGACGCGTATCAAACACGAATTGCGCGACTCAGAATGACTCATGAGTATTTAGGTCGATAATCCTGGATGATATCAAGTTCTGAAAAATGAACGATACTTGAGAAGAAATGAAAAAATATGGAATAAAGAGAAGTACGAAGGAACGATGGAAACGGGATAAACGATCGACCGGTTCTTGAAAAGGGATATTGAAAAAAGATTTGAACGTCTAACTTTGTCATTTTATCTAAACACACATAAGCGTACAAACGCACGTATACACGCGCATATATCTAAATAATATCATATCATAAATACGAGTAATAAGTTGTACTACTACGTCGAATTAATGATATCCCATGTATGAAAATATTTTGCATTTTAATATATCTGATATATCTAAACGTTCGTTCACCTTAGATTTATAGACGACAGAATTATGAAGGAAAGTCTTAGAAAGCTATTCCGAGAACTTTATAAAACGCCGAGTATTAAGCGGATAATCTAGAGCTGACGATAAATAGCTTGACGTTGGCCGAGCATACGTAGTAGTAGTCAGTAAGAGATATCTACGATAAATGAGAGAGAGAGAGAGAGAGAGAGAGAGAGAGGAGAGAGAAGAGGGAATATACCAGGCTTTTGATAAAAAAAAAAGAAATGGAAGCTCTTTTCTCTCTCTCTCTCTCTCCCTCTCTCTTTTCTACGTGTTTTGTCTCCAGATTCTGGAAAAGGTATAGCAAAAAAAAAGAAAAATAAAACGATAAAAGAATAAAGAAAAAAGGACGAAGCTAAGTTTTTCCATTAACTGAGACTTTTCTGCCTTTCTCTTTCTCCCTCTCTCTCTCTCTCTCTCTCTCACACTCTTCCTTTTACTCTCTCAGTTACCACCATAACCTCCTCTTATATCTCCCACGCTTTTTAGAATATTCAACGTGCTTTTAATACAGTCGCCGCATTACGAGAACTCTCCGTTCGCAAAGAGATTAGTAAAGGAAAAGGAGCGATAAGGATAATACTACCGACACTACCTGAAATCTCTTTTATTGCTTTCCCATAATATTTTTCCATTGTACACGACGATTTCGTCGTACTCGTACGCGAAGTTTCCTGATGGAGATGAAATGTCGATCATTCGTCGACGTTCGTAATGACGTCAAGAGGATACTCGTCGACGTTGAATCTTCGAATAAAAAGAATGATTTTCAATCGTTGTCGTTGTCGCCATCATCGTCGTCGTCGTCGTCGTCATTGTTATAGTCATCGTCGTCGTCGTCGTCGTCGTCGTCGTCGTCGTCGTCGTCGTCGTTATTTTTTTCTTCGATACAATAGCTGTCGATATCTCTATGTACCAACCACGAGCATCACCGTCTACGTTTGCGTAAACTCATTAGCGCTGTAATTAATTCGCAAGAATTAAACCGTTTGCCTA
>OU426855.1:5928135-5968135 GCA_911387685.1 Dolichovespula media | reverse complement strand
TTTAAGGGGCATTCGTATCTAATTTAACAGGTGTACAACTTTGCTTCCTCCATTTGTTTCCGAAATTCGAGGCTTGATTAAAAAAATGGTTATACATTTATGATCCAAAGTATTGTCCAACCCTGACCACTACTACTTTCTCCTATCTTTCGGGTAGCGTACGAATCCCATAGTGAAAACACTGTTCATCTTTTGAAACGATCCACGAATCGAAAACACCGGAAGCAAAGTTGTATGTACAGTTATATTTTTTGTAGAGTTCTATTGTAAAAATAAAGGACGTTTCTACCTATTCAGAAGATAGAGAATTTATTAGAGAATCAATAGACCAGAGAATCGTTAATATCAGAGAAAATAAATTTATATCTAAAGGATAACAATAAAGATAAGAAAAACCATAGAACTATGGGTCAAAATGGGCTTTGTACAATAATAGATACGTCATAAATAAATTTGTGTCAAAACCAAGACTATTGTAAGGCTCATCCATAAATTGAGTTCTTTTTAACAGTATTTCTGACCGAAAAACCCGTTATACATTAGAAATCTTATTTTACGAGTAAATTACAATAATAATAAGATTATATATTTTCTTAAAAGAAAGTGAAATCGGCAGTGTATAGCTGTCGAAATGTAACATGTCAGAATGTTTTTCCAGTTTTTGTAAATGATGAATGTTAATGACGAAGAAGTGAACAATAATTAAGTATAAAATATTGTTTTTTCACGACTTGCGTCCTTGTGCGCACATATTCTATTCACAAAGCAGAAAATTAATAATTAATCGCCACGACGAACAAGAATTTTTAAGAAAAAAATTAAATAAAATAAAAGGAAAAAGAAGATAATAATAATAATAATAATAATATAATAAAAATGTATATTATATTATTATATAATGCAATATAATATCAAATTATAATGAAATATATTACATAAATGTAACACACACATATATAGACATATATTTCATTTAGACTAAATTTCATTTAGATTAACCTTGGCTTCCGGTACTACACACGCGTACATTCGCCTCACTTCATACTCACACTCTTCCCCCCTCGACCCCCTTTCTTTCCTCCCCTCTTTTTCTCTTTAGCTACCTCATCCACCACCACTCGCCCACCCCTCCTTGCCCTAACAACTCCCTCATTCTCTTCCATCAACTCTCCCCATCCTCCCCGACCCTACACAAATATTGCATACTGGAAAATGTACAATAATAATATTTCTTTATTACCTTCAAAAATTTTGGTATACAAAATCTTGGAATTTCTTTGGTATTAGATTTATGAAATACCGAAGTAATATGTTTTTTAAACTGATGTACGAGTTACATACCTGAAGTATACAATATATTGTAAACGAATAAAAATAAAATTATTTCTATAGATGCGTACAATGACTTTAAACGCTACGTTATGTATTAACTTTACACATGTAACTCAAAGATTCTGTATATATTTTTAGCAATAATAAATATTATTATCGAAGACGTTATACTTTTATTCAAAAATATTCATTATTATTTTTTTTTATTCATTAAAATATATTATATTATATTATATTATATATACATATATATTATATATATTATATATCGTTTAGCTGAGACATCCTGCGTATATATATATATATATATATATATATATATATATATATATATATCAAACAGAAAAACACCATTATGTTCGAAACTGACATGATATTGCAAAAATTTCCAAATTTCAATTCAAATGCGATACTTATTCCTATCGTTCGATAATTACAAATTTTTATATCAACAAGTCTCACAGGTTTAAGGAATAAAAGGCTTATCGAGTTTCTCTTTTCATATCTACATGCATTTTCATTCTTGTTATTTACAGGTACACAATAGCGGATAGAAACGAAAAATAGTGAGTAAAAGTAGATGATATCAGCCACTTGACCAAAATATATTGACAACCAAAGAAGAAAATTGTTTTTCAATTCGTTCTTTTTATTGTGTTAGAATAGGTAAACATTTTTGTGAAATGAACAAACTGATGTTTTTTAATTCCCGTAAATATTCGAAATATTATTAAGTTTTATTCTAAACAAGTTTTCTAATAAAAACGAATTGAAAAACAATTTTTTGAAAAACATATTTTTGTCAAGTGGCTGACGTCATCTATTATTACTCATTATTTTTTCTTTCTATTAACCTTTTATTTACCTGTAGATAACAAGAACAAAGGAATACAAAAAATATTTTTAAAATGCTCCTAATTCTATATTCTATCTAATTATTTATATTATTCTATATATATCCTATATTTATAATTTATTAAAATATTATATATATATATATATATATATATATATATATATTAATATTTGTGTAAATTATCATGGCCTAATATTTTGAAAAACAAGAGTGGGGGCAGCAGTGTTGGCGGAGGGATAAAGTAGGCGTAACAAAAATTTCGCACCAATCAGAAAGCGGCAACCAGACAAATCTATTTACCAAATTTCAGGTAGTAAGTCCCAATTGAACGAACTGACCAATCAGAAATGGGACAAGGTGCCTAATAATTTTTGGCTAATGTATAAAAGCAAACAAATTTTTAGTAGACCGTCAGTTTGATTATTCAACGCTATAAGCAACGTTAATAAGGAAGATAGATAAGTTTCGTGAAACATCAGTTTCAAAAATCGTCAAGAAATGCAGAACGGTAACAAAGTTGAAGTAAGAGTGTGCAAAATGTGGAAGAAAAATCAAAGAAGAACGTATCACGCGAATCAGATAGATCGTTATAAATACGTAAAAATCAACAATAAACCGAGAAACTGGGAGGAATTAAAAAAAAATCAATCAGGAAATACTGTAAGAATTAATAATTATTAAACGTATGATTTAAGTCTTGATCATGAATGTGAAATTTGGCTATTCTATACGAATCAATTATTAAAAATCCACCATTAAATTTCCTTCGTAAAATCGTTAAAAATCATTTTTCTCTCTTACTTTCTCATCGTATCCTATATCCGCGATTTTTCTTTTTCAATACGCGAGACCCCAGCTAATATATTATATAAATAAATTTTTTTATTTCAATATAAAAATATTCGAAATTTAAATAATTATACGTGTATTAAAACTGAAGTTAAAAATTCTGATATTTATTACAAGAACGGAAGGTAAATCTTCTTCAATTTTGAGTATTAATTAACATAGAAAAAAATTTCTTTTTTTAATTCCATAATTCCATACATTGATATCTCGGTTTACGAAAACTTTCTATTCTTAAACCGTTTTTAGTTTACGCGATCTTATTTTTATGTGATTAGAAAATATATTTTTTACAATATTTATTGAATTTATTATATGTCGGGTTGAGTTGCAAATTATTATTTGATCGTAATAATTACATTACTTTAATATTTTTTGGTTGACTTTGATGAACGTACAAACGATAAAAAATTAACTTCTCCGCATTTCTTGCAAATACGACAAATTATATTGCAAAATTAATCATTTACTCGTATAAAATTATATATAATAAAATATGAATTAAAGGAAACGCAGTGACTTAAAATAGATTTTCAGAAATCGCAAAAATTTCATTAAAAAATTACTTGATTTTTTTTTAAGTATTATACCGTCAGTGACAACGAATAAAAGTTATCATAATTTTTTTAAATTATCATTTACTTTTTTTCGTAAATTTGTGAAAAAAATAAATATTTTTAAAGAATATATTGT
The DNA here is from genome assembly GCA_911387685.1 of Dolichovespula media. Taxonomy (NCBI): domain Eukaryota; kingdom Metazoa; phylum Arthropoda; class Insecta; order Hymenoptera; family Vespidae; genus Dolichovespula; species Dolichovespula media. The sequence goes on along the minus strand of OU426855.1, from coordinate 5,964,408 downwards.
TTATAAAATAAAATCACTCCGTACGAATAATCTGCATAAACCGAGAGATCAATGTACATTGATTTTTACACATTTTGTATATAAATATATGAAATACATTTACATAGTAAATAATATAGGATTTTTCAATAAGATTAAACCAAATATTTTTCTAGATAAATCATTTACATTAAAAAAATTATTTTAAATATTTCTTACTCGACACATATAATATTATCGATTATAATAATTATATGAAACACAATCGGCCAAATGGTCACCATAGCATTTTTGATCGACGTTTAGTGTCAAAATTCTTTCACGAAATTATATTAATTAATCGCCAAAATCATTAGATTTGTCGCCGTTAAATTATTTTATAATTATTTTATAATTATTTGGTCTATATCAAAAGTTTAGTTCACGCCAAAAATCCGCAAATTATTGAAGAAGTTTATAACAAAATTCGATCGGTCGTTGACGAAATTGAATCGCGATTATGTGAAAATGTTATAAAAAATGAAAAAAAGGATGCTATCGTGAAAAAAGAACTATAATTACCATTTGACCGATATTGTGTTTCATATACATTTGCGATCGATCATACTATAGTTAGACATAAACGCAAACACAGTAAAGATATAAAAAACATTTTTTATTCGATTTCTAAATTAAAAGAACGCTTTATGAAAAAAAAAAAAAAAAGAAAAACGAAAAAGAAATGTTCAGTAACTATTATTGAAAACTTTATATAAAATAAAAAATATATTACGTGTGTTATTCATACATGTTTATCTTCTTTTTCTTTCGAGCTAATATTGAAAAAAATTCTTTCTGATTCTAGTAGTTTTTTCATTAAAATTGATTATGAAAGAATGAGTAGAAAATTAATGTCGATTTGTTAAGAACGAAAGTAACTAAAATGGTAGTAGTCTTGTGATTATGTTCCCTATATATAGATATGAACTTCTTATGAACTTTAATTTGCAAAAGAAATGAGTTTTAAGAAAATAAAAGTTGACTAAATTATGTTATATGATTCTATCAATTCAATCAATTTTCTACATATATGCGTATGTGTATCAAGATTAAGATTTTTAAAGTTCGATAGATTAAAAGTGAAACTTCTTCAATTTGAACTATTAATTAACATAAAAAGAGAAAACTATTTTTTTTTATTACATAATATCTATATATGCAAAACAATTAACATCTATATATCGTGAACAATCGTTGTGTAAATTACCGTTAACCTCGTATATGATATATAATATAATTTAGATCGAAAGAGCAAATATATATACATATATATAATCGGATAATATTTTAGTAAGAATATAAAATAAATATTAAAGATAAATAATAGTTACCGCTTAAAATATTTCATTAATTTCTCTAAGAAAATGAAATAATTACCATTAGCGTTGATCTTTCCTTCTGCGAGCCTGTACTACCCTTTTCAAACTAACAACAATCTGATCGACTTTACTTCCAATGTACGTTCGATAATCGAAAGAATACTCGAAAATAACTTCGATTATTCAATGAATATTCGTATTAATCGTTTAGAATCTTTGTTATCTTTTCACTTAACTATTTAGACTTTCTAATTGGATATAAAAAGAAAATTGAAATAAATATTAAAATTCACTTAGTCAATGTAAACTCAATAAACATATTTTAATATGTATATATCGAGTGATTTATAATTAATAAAGATGGCGCGACGATCGTTCCTAAACCGACGCTAACCAAGTACGCCACCAACTAGCGGAATATCTCATGGTCGAAGCAAGCCGTCAGAGGACGCCATGTTTATAGTGTAGGTGGTGTAGTACAAGGATACGTGTTATTCATTATTTTCGACTAGAGAAAAGGAAAAATAAGAAACCGTTACGTTATTTATTTACTACTTTAAGAATAGTAGAAGAAATCTCGGGTGCTTATAGGGTGGCTTGAAGTGAACAGTGCGATATCTCGAAAACGAAATTCGAATATTTTCTTTTATTCGCACATTCGAATGCATGTCCGACGCGAACGATCTACGAACTGCGGACATAGTTCTTTATGAATTCTTGTTGCTTCCTTCTAATTTGTTTACAACTTCTTCACATTGCTTCGTTATTAAGCGACGCCCTAAGAACCTGCATTTTACGCTAGGAGTACAATTCCCTTTTCAGGAATCGGCTGAAATCATTTATAGGGGCCCTATGCTTCCTTAATGCAGGCATTTCGGGTTTTTATAACCTGACAACGCGATCAAAACGTTCGCTTTTTATCTTCAACATGTATCTGTATCTTTGACAGAACAATAAGCGGTAAGAATCAGAAACTCGCTGATTCTTTTTAACTCTTAGTAAGGTACAATTCAATTGGATTAAGTAGATTTGAATATTATGGTTTTTTTTTCAACATTTTAATAACGATAAAGTAATAATAAAGCTTCTTAAAAAAAAGTATCCTATTATAATAGGTATATTCAGCGTGTATGCATGTTAAATTCTATTTGTAAGATTTGTTTGTTCCCCCTTTTCATATATATTATACTCTTTTGTTTCAAATAATATCTCTATGTTAGAAACTTCTTTGGACTAATTATACAAAATCAATTATTTACTTTTGCAGAATTTTACGAAAGATAATAACTCCAAAATGTGGCCAACCCAACCAGTTCAATCTAATACCAACAATATGTCCAGTGAAAAGAACCTTCGTACATTGGGGATGACGTCGGCTATTAGTGTAGCTGAACCAAAACCTAGTGATATTATTAGAACAAATGAATTGAAAGAAGCATTAAAGCCATATAATGTCTTTGAATCTGAGGAAGAGTTAAATCATAGAATGGAAATATTAAGGTAAAATACATTTGAATTAATGAATAAATATATGAATTGAGATAATATATATGAACCGATTATAAGAAGAATATTGTTATTAATATGTTATATTAATTTTACAGCAAATTAAATGCTTTGGTAAAGCAGTGGATTAGAGATGAAAGTATTGCAAGAAATATGCCACCTAATGTTGCAGATCAAGTTGGTGGAAAAATATACACTTTTGGTTCATATAGGTTAGGTGTTCATCACAAAGGTGCTGATATTGATGCATTATGTGTTGTCCCAAGGCACATAAATAGATCAGATTATTTTTCATCCTTTTTTGATTTATTAAAAATGCAAGAAGAGGTCACAGATTTAAGGGTATGTAAAATTAATAATATGATTGCTATTCAATACTGTGTTTATGTAAATTTTATCTTTTTATGTAATTACAGAATAGTAGTACTGTATTAGAAAAAAAATAATAAATAAAAAAACTATATTATGACTTTGATATTGCATTATGTTTACCATGATTTTTCTTACATACAATTATTTAATAATTGCCTTTCTTTTTATAGGCTGTAGAAGAAGCGTTTGTACCCGTCATAAAAATGAATTTTGATGGCATTGAAATTGATATGTTATTCGCAAAGTTAGCATTAAAAGAAATCCCAGACACTATGGTATGTGATTTATCAATTTTATAAACAAAATTTGAATTTAAACTTATATTATATGAAAAATATTAATTTAGGTATACATTTTATTTACAGGATCTCAGGGATGATATGTTATTAAAAAATCTTGATCCAAAATGTGTGAGAAGTTTAAATGGATGTAGAGTGACAGATGAAATCTTACGTTTAGTACCTAATATAGAAAATTTCAGATTGGCGCTTAGAGCAATAAAATTATGGGCTAAAAGTAAGTATATAAATGGTAGTTATCTATTTAAGATTTTTATAATAAAAATAATAAATTAAACGTTTTCTCTTATATTCATATTTTTCAGGACACGGAATATATAGCAATGTATTAGGATATCTTGGTGGTGTGTCTTGGGCAATGCTAGTTGCTCGTACGTGTCAACTCTATCCTAATGCTGTAGCTGCAACTTTAATAGAAAAATTTTTTCTTGTATTTTCTCAATGGAAATGGCCACAACCTGTCCTCTTAAAACAACCAGATACTGTTAATTTAGGCTTTACTGTATGGGATCCAAGAGTAAGTATATAAGTTCTTTTAATGTTTTCCTACACAGTAATTTCACTTATCCCAATAAATGCTCTTATGGCAATTGTTACAACTGTAACTCTTATATAATTTATATTATTTTTTCATTGTTCAAGAAACAATTGTAGATAGCTTTAATGTTAATATATAAATATATATATTATAAATATATATAAATTAATAATATACATATATTATAAATTTAACAGGTATATATGGCTGATAGATATCATTTAATGCCAATAATTACTCCAGCGTACCCACAACAAAATTCAACATTCAATGTCTCCGTGTCAACCAGAACTATCATGCAAGAGGCTTTTGAAACTGGCTTATCTATAACAGAAGAAATTATTATGGGAAAAGCGACTTGGGACAAATTGTTTGAACCTCCAAATTTTTTCTATAAATACAAACACTATATTGTATTGTTGGCAAGAAGTTTAACACCAGAAGATCAGCTTGAATGGTGTGGACTGGTCGAATCCAAAATACGTCACTTAATAGGTAAGATGATATATATTTATATAGGTATATATATATATATATATATATATATATATATATAATTATAGATATAGTAAATAATTTACGTAAAAAATATTTCATTGATATTTTTTAATTGCTTTTATTCATTAATTAACATAAAATTTGACAGAAGTTCATTATTTGAAACATTTTCCAAAATAGATATGTTTTATGTTCGTATTAGTTTATCACAGGATTATATGCAGCAACTACGAAGCGTAAAATTAAAACCTTAATCTGTGATCTACTTATTAATATAATAGTAAATATAAAACTACAGTTTTCGTTATTCCTATTATTTCAATGCTAATAATTCGCGGATGCCGATCTGGCAAAATCCTAATTCTTTTAAATAGGAACATTGGAAAGAAATGCCCACATTACTCTGGCGCATGTTAATCCCGAAGCTTTCCCACCGTTGGAACCAGAGCCAGGGAGACAATGTTCGATGTGGTTCATCGGTTTGCTCTTCGCGAAGAGTGAAAATTTAAATGTTGATCTGACATATGACATAAAGTCATTCGTAGACGCAAGTAAGTAATATCACATATGTCATTATTAAGAATTTTACTATAGTACAATTATCGCATTATATATTATTAACTAATTCGTACTTAATAACAATTTTAGTCGAAAGGCAAGCCGAACTAATAAAGATGCTGAAGGAGGGCATGTGGATAGAAGCGAAGCATGTCAAGAGGAGAGACTTAAACACATACGTCTCTCCTTCATTATTAAAAAGAGAGAGAAAGGTTTATATTTGATTCTAATACTTCCTTGATACCTCATCGATTTGAATCATTTTTCATTACAAAGATATGCATTTTTTTTGTTTTGTTCAGGTGTCCGGCGGTGTTCACCGAAATGGAAACATAGCGGGCAACGGAAACAATGGCGGTGTTTCCCCAAGAAACCAAGGAGACCAGGTCACCAATAGAAAGAGACCATCGGATCAAAGTCTCGAAACGTTTTCAAAAAAACGAAAAGTTAATGAAAACGACCAACAAGTAACTCAGGTACGTTGTACTTCTCACAGAGTGATAGAGATAGGTGGTATTACTAGAGTATTTTATGTCTGTATACCGTACGTTCGAATAAAATGTTCAGGGGGAAGACGGGTCGTTAGTGGTTCAATCATGCGGAGACGATAGCAACTCTGGGTTTAGCTTGGAAGAATACAAACAGACTCTAACAACTGCTAAGGACGTAAGACATTGTACATATAATGAACAATAGACATCATTAAACAGGATTAGGTAACTACATGTAAATCTAGAGAATAGTAGGTCAGATTATTTCAGAACTATTTTGGAAGGGTTATGTTCATACGCGATAGAAATTATCCGCAGGACAAAGGTAAGGAGCGGATGTTTGAAATAAGACGTTACCAACTCTTCCGCTTCTTTCGTACGCTTTTTAAATACGTCGCTACGTAAAACTATATGCTTTATAACATATATATATATATACATACATATTATACACATATACATTTATATGTGTATATATATATATATATATAAATGTATATATGCATACGTATAGACATATACATATATAAATATATATATATATATATACATTATTTATTAATTCAAATGTTACAGGAAGGGCCTATTAATGCAGCATCTACAGTAGCACAAGAAGGATATGTATGTACTTGACCACTAAAAAGTTACTACCTCACACCGATCCACAGATGTTCTTCTGGGCCATCTAGACTGTAAGCACTTTTCACGCAAAACCATCCACTGTCCACCGTAAGTGTCCCACGTTACATAAAAGCAAAGCAACATCATAGATTGAAGAAAGAAAAGACAGACAGACCAGACATACCAACCAGGAAAAGCTACCCGTTGGAATCAATCGATAAGCGATTATATGTGAAAGACGCGCTATAATCTTAGTGTTTATAGAATTATCGTCACAAGTCAATGGGAGCAATTAGGAACGAAAAAAAATGCCCGTACGGTTATGCCAGTGTCAGTGTTTTCACTCGATCGCTAAACATAACGATTTTGATTTAATGACTAAGTGAAAATTTTATCGCTGCCCTTCGGACTAATATTTTTATTTTTTTATTCCATTTTGTACATATCTCTTAAGGTATCTCTCTCTTGGCCGCATAAAAAAGACAGTTCAAAGTCTAAAGAAATGCATTAAAGTAAAAGAAAAATAGCAATATTACTTATGCAAAGAGAAGTATATTCTTGTACACAATACATTTCTTTAGCTCATAGAATTATAAGTACTTGTCTTTTTTCTGCTATTTCTTATAACGTGCCAAGCTTATAATTTAGCTTCAAAAAAAAAAAATAAAAAATATAAAAAGAAATAAAGTCGAAGAAAAAAAAAGCAAAAAATAAAAAGAAAAAATATCTCTTGTAAATAGTCAAATAATGTCCTATGAAAAGAAAACAAATTATATTTCTAAAGTTGACATTACAAATAATGTTTTAGCTTTCCTTTGTTGTTGTAACAAAGCTATAACATTATGCGTGTCGCGTTTCAACTTTAGAAATGTAATAACACGACGTTCTTTTCTTAATTTAGTATAATTTGTATAGACATTGCAGTGTAAGTTTAGATCAAATATTATTTTATGTAAGCGCTAATTTCCCTCCCTCCCCCCCACTTTTTGTGTTTCTTTGTTTTCTATGTAATATGGTCTCTTTACGATGAAATCGTCATGCTGTGATCAGAAATCACTGGCATTGGCATACTACATCCATGTTTCATTTACAGGGGCTATGAATGTAATATGTAAACGAATTTCGTACGGTTCTGTAAATGAAACATCTAAGTAGACCATTGACTATTTTGCTAAATATTCTGTTGCGCAAATAAATTTCGTATAAAATCGCTTTTTAGTCTTTATTCCTAAAAACGTACGTATAGCCCTAACTATAAAACAAGGCATCTGCATGATTCGCATCACTTATTGTATAATTGGTGGGTTTTTTATCAGATGTTGAAACTGCCTTCAGTCCATAGTTATTTATAGTTACAACCATTAATTCCAATCCTCTCCGATCATACACTTTCATTCCTTGAAATCTGTGTTAAAGGCATGTCGATAATCAAACGTCCCGAAATATTTGATGTTTTAGTATTTTTTACTTTAATGAATGATATGAATGTAAAAGAAAAAAAAAAAAAAGAATAGAATATTTTTACAGTACTCTGTCGTGTTGGTAGTACTGTGTAAAACGCGAGAAGAGAAAGAACATACTACTGTCATTTTTCGATTTCACATTTATTCTATATATATATATATATATATATATATATATATATGTATATATATGTATGTATGCTATACATATATATATATATATATATATATTTATATATTATATATATGTACATATTATATATAATATGTACATACATATATATATGTTGTGTTCTCGCAGTTATAAATGTCATTATGTGTCATCATATAATATTCCTTTCTTCATTTTTCTTTTCTTTTCCTTTTCTTTTTTTATTACATCATACTTCTGCAAAATAAGAATCGATCCTTTTTACTTTTGCTCGACAACAGTTCTAATTGTAAAAAGAACCTTAAAGAGAACCTACCCGATGAAAAAATAGAACGAGATTACGCTGCCTATATTACGATAAACTTGTTATTATAATTTCTACGAAACTATACAATTTTAATTATATTTTCATTATCGTCATCTATAACTACTCTAACAATTGTTTTGTAAAACAACAAAAACTTACTGTACATGCGTCTCATCTTCTTGAAGAAAAAATATTAACGAAGTCTACAGTGCACTTGTATTACATTTTTATCTTATTTCCTTTTTTATCATTTACTTTTCTTTTTCTCTTGTTTTGTTTTTTTTTTGTGTGTGAAAAATCATTCATTTACCTAACTTAAAAATTCCTTTTCTTTCTTACTATCCTTCTATATTTTTGCTTCTTCGCATTACTTCGTGCCGTTATTATTACATTGTAAAAAATATATGGAACGTGAGATAGACATGTCTGTATCACATCTTCAAACCTCCCACCATCCACCCTTTCGTCTATATCGATTCCCTTAAAGGAAATGTCGTCTATTTGCCAAGGTTATGACAACAAGGCTTTCGATTTATTCGATTAGTGAAGAAGCGCTGTACTCTTACACCCATTACCGTGTCATATTCTCATCCTTCTCGACGAGGCTCCTTCCTTCCTCTCCATCTCTTCTATAAAAAGATAAAAAATAAAAAAAAAAAAAACGAAAAAAGCGAAAAAAAGTGCTGAAGGTGAATCTAAGTTTCAATTTTTTTTTCCCCTTTCTTTTTTCAGTGTACAAAACATACAAAAGAAAATTAAACGAATTTCTTGCGAGACATATTATCACATATGTAGCAGCCGACACACACAGCACGATCTCGTGTCTCGCCTAGATTGCGTCGGACATTGTCCTTGTATTTATAAATCTAACTATTACACACACGAACACAGATATACATACATGTATACAGAGACGAATAGTAGATATACATACACGTATTATATTACAGTACATAACACAAACACATACCATTAAATTTAGTATATGTTCTACATCAGATATATATATATATATATATATATATATGTTGTATGTATATATATATATATATATATATATATATATATATATATATATGTTGTATGTATATATATATATATACACACATACGTATGGAGAGACACATAACATAAATAATAATGCATATACGTAAAATACATCGCGAATGACATGTAGAAGATATACACAAACAAAGTTCGCGGTGATTAAAAATACGATTTTACGATGAGAGAGAGAGAGAGAGAGAGAGAGAGAGTGTGTGTGTGTGTGTGAATAAAGTACGAGTGAAATTTTTGCGAATGCGTGTATCTAGATTTGTTTGTGCGTATCACCACATATGCACGAAACTCACGAAACTATGAATGAATAAAATGATGAAAACTAAATAATTTAATCGATTCGATATCGTGGTGTTAAACATTTGTAAATCGTTTGTATCTTGTACGATGCGCTAGATAAATTCTTTGCACGATTTCTTTTCTACGAACGATTTATACGATATTATTGTGATACATATTTAGCATGCGAAAGACGGCGAAATGACAAGTGAGAGAGATAATGGCGTGCGCGCGCTTGTTGTGTATGTATGTGTGTTCGTTCGTGTGTGTGTGTGTGTGTGTGTGTGTGTGTGTGTGTTGTGTATGTAGGAAAGAAAATAAATGAAAATAACAAAAAAAAAACTGACACATAAACAAATGAACAAACGAATGTGTAATGTTAATTAGTGTCGTCAAAAATGTTCAAAATGTTTTAAGTGTAACTACTATGACACTGCTCGATCGATTTATTGAGCATATCGTACGTACGAAAGAAGTTATTAATTATTATTGATTATTATTATTAATTATCATTATTATTATTATTATTATTTCTATTATTATTATTATTATTATTATTATTATTATATTTTATTATTATTTCTATTAATATTAATATTATTATATTATTACTATCATTATTATCATTTATAACGAATCGATGTTCACCAAGTAGAAATAACGTCGGCAAAATCCAACGTGCTTCGAACTATTGCAATAGAGACGGAACGAATTATTTATCGAGAAGCACAAAAGAATTCATCTTTTTAAGCTCGCTAAATTGTACACTGTATGTATACACTTCTGAAATAAACAAAAATAAATTTTCTCTTAGTTCCTTCAGCCAAAAAAAAAGGAAACAACAGAGCGAAAGACGTCTCAACCGCATTCTTACAAAATCGATCACGATTAGAAAAAAAAAGAAGAAAACTACGTGTTTAATTCTGGAGGAATGCGAAGAACGTTGAACTTTTTTTTTTCTCCCCCTCCCCCCTGTTCTCCTACTCTTTCATCGTCCTATCATCCTACGAATTTATAAACAAACAATCCATATTATATGGTATATACATATGTATACACATATAAATACATATATACATGTATTGTATTTTATTTTTAACAAGCAGAAAAAAACTCGATCTAAATTTAATCTGACTTCACAATTGTTACGTGATGGTCCTCAAAACCGAGAGATATGCCATAGAAGCTTTCATGATCTATAAAACAAGACACAGCATGTAAAAACGAACAAAAAGAAAAGAACGGAGGGATTTCTTTTTTGTTCGTTGACAAAAAAAAAATGAAATAAAAAGAAAAAAAACAAACTCGTCGAACTTACTACTGCGAAAGTCTCGAGAGAAAAAACGTAGAATTGTCCAGCTGTTAGATAAGACGGTCTTCTCGATCGAGCGATGCAAAACATCATCGAACGTATTTCTTTAGCGGGCAATTCGTACCAATTAGTAAGATAACAGCCCAAATCGATGGAGCTACTCTAAAAATGATATTGAACGTTTATATCTAATATTGATTTTGTTCATTTTAATATGAACAAAAACTCACCTCCTCGATCAAACACTCTCCTAAAAAGCAATAACAAAACGCCAGAAGTACGACTGCACAGGAATATAAGACGAAGTGTACCGTGTTTAGATCCTTACCGTTCTCCGACGTCTAAGCATGCACATGCACACACACACACACGCGCGCGCGCGCGCACATACAGAAATAAAAATGATTTATTAGACAAAATGTTTTATAAAATATAAGTATTCAATAAAATTATTTGCAATAATATAATTATTTAATAAAATCATGTATTTCTATTTAATTATATTAAATATTTGATTAAATGTGAATGCAATGAATTATGTCAGATCGCGGAAGAAATCGTTCAAATTTGTCAATTATTCATATTCATTTCTCATTTTATGAATTAACGAAAAGATAGTAATCTTTATTAAACATTACATTATATAAATTTTTAATGAAGTAAAACGATATTAATGTTCTATAGTTATCGAATCGCTCTAGTCATCGAATTTCATTTATTCTATAAATCCTCTGCATATATATATACAGATTATTGTTAATTACCGTGATTAATTGATAAGCCACAACGCAGAGAGAACATATTAAACCTAACGTCTGCACGAACATTAGAATACTGAAGGCATTTTTTAAAATCATAGCCAACCTGTAATAAAAGTACTTAAATCTTTCGTTTTAGTTGTGCCAAAAGAAAAAAAAAAAAAAAAGAAAAACCAAGCAGTTCAACGATTTCACGTATCTCGTAATTTTTTCAACGAATTAAAAAATGTTTAGAATTTAGAAAAGTGCTCATAGAGGATCGTAGTAAAATTTGAAGATAGAGAGAGAGAGAGAAGAAGAAGAAAAATAAGAAAGAAAATTTATACATAGTCGATGATGTTTGATCGCCTAAGAACCAAAAAAATAAATAAATAAATTTAGCACGTTACCTTTATCTTATCGTTCTCTTTTCTTTTCTTTTCCTTTTTTCTTCCTTTTTGTTCTCTTTCTCTCTAACAAAATCGAATCTCACCTTACGAGTTCGGCATGTCGATCGATCAGAAGTTTCATTTCGCAATGATGCTTTCCCATTTCTAGATTAACGTTTTTCAAACGATTTCCAAGAATCGATAATTGTCCGCATAGATAAAACGTCAAAGTGACGAGAAGACTGTCCGCGCCAGTTGCACCTACGGTTAACACTGTACTGGCCGGTATCAACCAGATACAGAACATCGCGTACATACGCGCATCTGTCACCTCGTAGACGTAATTTACTCGTACTGGTAACTCATACGGGAGCGTGCAATTATCGAAACCTGTGAAAATACAACAAAGTGAGATATATATTATTTTCGAAAAGAATTCTCGTCGATCGCTGTCATCGCGCAGTAATGATCTTGCGTTCTTAAAAAAACAAAAAGAAGGAAAGAAAAAAAGAAAGAAGACAGAGGAGGAAAATAAGAAATTTCAAATCAACGACGTTCAATCGAAATCGAATTAATAATAACGATCATTTTTTGAAGATCTATAATCATCACAGGAAAAGGATTCCATTCAATGAGTTTGCATGATATAAATATATGTATATATAGATAATATTGCAAAAGGAATCTTACTGGAAAGTATACATTCGAAAATTGGTTTGCAGTAAAACAATGTGGGAACGAAGAAAAGGGACATTGCCGAGGACGTTGTAAACATAGTAGCTGCCATATTATACCAAACGATTATTTCTCTTTCATTATCCGTTTGATATAATCCTCGGGATATATCTCTCTTGACAATCTCCAAGATTGGCAAAACGAGATGCATCTTCCATCGAAACATTAGAGCTTTTAAGATGATTAATACCGTTGGTAAGGAAAGTGTCACGTTTCGAAGCGTTTTGTCGAGATCGTGCAAATTTTGAAAAAGTCCAATGAGTTCTAAACTGGTGAATAGGACAACGTAAACTACGTAAAAAAAAAATCGAAAATAATTAGGATTCTCTGGCCAAAGTCCTGGTAACGTTAGAAGCCTTTTACTCCAGGTCAATACTTTCTCGTCGTAAAAGAATTTCGCGTATTTTTCTATTCTCATGGTTCTTTTTTTTCTTTTTCTTTTCGTTCGTTCGTCCTTTTTTCTTCCTTTTTTTCTTTTATATAATAATGATTATTTCTTTTCTTTTTTTTTTTTTTTGTTACATCTATAGATACTAAGTAATTAATAAAGTTGATTTAAGATTTTAGAGGTAGTTCGCTCGTCAAAGGTCGCTGAATGACTGAAACATTTTTTGGTGTTTCTCTTAAAAGGAAACCTTCGTCGAAAATAAAGAAAAAGATATTGGATAGGTAGATACGTTATTATATACGATCGATAAAGTTTCTTTATTAATGAATCATTTACGTATTCTTGAGTTAGTTTCGTACATCTTCGTGAAGTTATCCAAGTAATAGCCGAATACGGGTGAATAGTTTATGCGTCGGCACGAACTAAGAGATTTACACGTGCAACGAAATGTAATTTCTTACAAAAGTTTTTCGCTTCGAAAGAAACGTGCTGTAATAATCGTGCAAGATGGACGATCGTTAAAAGTATCGCGGAAAAATTATTTCCCTGCGTTATGGTTCGTGACGAAACGTTTTCCTCGAATATACGAATAAAAAATGTTCTCTCGGTTTTGAAAATATATACGATAATAATCTAAACGAATAAATTCAGAAATATTTTACTATTGTCTTCGATAATGACATACGGTGATAAAAGGAAAAAAAATGAAATATATACATACACGCACAAACATATATATATTTTTATATATTTATGTATATATATATATATATATATATATCAAAGAATACATACACGTATCGTTATCTCATACACCGTTATATCTTCTATAGGTATAGTGATTAAATGCAACCAATCGAGTTTAAATGTTTACCTTCGAATATAAAGATCGAAAGTGTGGACAAAGTAGAAAGATTTACTAAACGAAAACTAAAAATAAATTCGTGAAGAAGTGAAAATCCATGGCAACGTATGCGATAAAATAAAGTGATAAACATACTTTTTACATTACGCTTTGATAGATTTAAAGCAAAAAAAAAAAAAAAAATAGAGAGAAAAAAAAAACGTATCGCGACAAAATTTGCTATGGAATCATGCGAATCGTTGAGAAAGGAAGGAGGACTTGCACGAGGACGAAGAGCGCGTGTGCGTGCGACTTGGAGCTTGCAACGAGAAAACGAATGCAACCAGTGCTATACGGTCTTGTGTCGAGAGCAAATCGAACACGTGGAAAAATAAAAATCGACGAGCTTAGTGGTAATCAATATCATCGATAGTCTTCATTTTAACGATAAACATTTTTTTTCGAGATTGCGAGAGTATCTTTTAGACAAAAGTTTAACGGTAAGCGAACGATGATATACCGAAGGATTACAGCTATTGGTGCGTCATTGATCCTAACTTTCTTCATGCTCTTCTTAATTATGTATTATTTCAATCAAAGTAAGTATAATAATTAATATTTCACGTAAACACGAATTATACTTTATATTCTTATATAATCTCTTTCATATCTTTCCTTGTCTCCCACCCTCTCTCTCTCTCTCTCTCTCTCTCTCTCTCTCTCTCTCTCGCACTCTCCTTTAAGAATATTACGAGTTTTATGAAATTGCTTTTACGTGTAACGTGTTTGTCGAGATTTGAAACGTTTCGAACTATTCTCGATTAGATAAAAACACCCATCAGGGAAAAAAAGTCTGATGTAATTGTATGATCGATTATTTGAAAAAGCTATAGTTAGTAATCAAACGTAATGGAATAATACTGTATTTTAATGATAGAAAATATATTCGATTTAGAAGCGAATCGAATTCATTTCTATAAATCAATCTTATTAAATTAATTTTAATCTTACTTTCTGTAGGATCGATGAATCATTCACAGTCGATTCATACAACGATGATGGACGGTAAATTGATTAAAAATTGATCTTTTTAAATTGACATTATCCGTTATTATATTGATCAAGAAAAATATAATTGAGAAATTTAAATACGTCATAAGTCGACATTGGTGATCATTCGATTATTAATTTACTTGAGAAACTAACGATTTTGTTACTCAGCTGTATTATTCAAATTTTAATTATAGATAACTGTCCAATCGGTACGTTTCCTTGTCTGAATAGTACAATTTGCAAACCACAAAGTAGTTGGTGTAACGGAGTAGAGGACTGTCCGTACGAAGACGATGAATCAGCTGAGTTGTGCGGTGAGTTGCGATCTAACGAAGAAAAAATAAAATAGAAAGGAAAAAGATAATAAAAATAATCACTTCCAATGTCTGTTGACGAGCTAAACAATTCTTTCCCATTGCAGTCGATTTAAACGGAGATTGGAGTTGGTTCTTGAAACAGGATAAACTTGGAGAGTATCATGATAAAGATTGTGGTAATCAACGTTATCCCATTGAAAGTTTTTTTTTCGTATCATCTATTAACAAACTTAAGTATCTTCTTATTTTCTTATTATTGTTTGTAGAGATCGTAGACGTTCCCGTAGGATGTATTTACAATCGATGTCATGCTACTTGCAAAGGATACGAAGAAATCCCACGGGATTTGTCAGCAGGAATCGATCGATTGTACGATTTCTTTTTATCTTCGTTTATATTATTATTTCATCGAGAAAAACAAATATTGAACGCGTCATCTTTCTTTTCCTAGAATTTTAACTAACAATTCCATAAGGAGTATTCCAGCCAATGCACTCACGAGATATACGCAGCTGCATTTGTTGTAAGTTATTTCTTTCTTATTCTCTCTCTCTCTCTCTCTCTCTCTCTCTCTTCTTTTTTTTTTTTTTAATTATTATTATATCCCAAATTATTTGCATTGCTTTTATCTATATCACGCTCCTTTTATAGGTATCTCGATAATAATAATATAAACGAGATAGAGGAAGAAGCCTTCATAAATCAAGCAAATTTAATTTGGCTGTAAGTAAAAGTCTAGAATTAACAGTTATTAACAATAAATATTATGTAATAAATATTATCTCTCCACTAGTATCCTATCGGACAATAAATTGAACGTCATTGAAGCCGGCGATTTCGTTGGTCTAATTAATTTGGAGACTCTCAGGGCCAAGGATAATCGATTAGTGGCAGCTGATTTGTCCGATTTCGAAAATAGTTCGAGTATGGATTTGATGTAAGTAGATAATCGCATATTATTTAGCTTAAACGATTTCATGTAGATATCTACATCTACAAAAACACAAACGCACACGCACACGAAACTCATCAAAACGAGATCCAAAATGTTTTTATTTTCAGAGACTTTCGTAAGAATTTTTTAAACACAACCAACTTCGTGCTCCCACGATTGCCAGTTTTAAGAGAAATGTAAGTCTTCGAAGACCCTTTATTAACTTTAATAACTGATAACGATGACTTATACCTCGTTATACGTAGATTAAAGTTACATTCCAGAATGTTGAGTGAAAATCATTTCGAGAGCATCACAGCGGACATGTTCAAGGGTGTGCCTGCTTTACAATCGTTGTAAGTACCATCATTAAACAAATTATTATTATATGCCTCTATTAAAACCAAAAGAATAATAATTGTTTTTACATAGGAACTTGGAACGTAATCACATAAAGACCATTGACGAGAATGCTTTTAAGGATCTAAAACAACTTCTCGAGCTGTAAGTATTCGAAGTATCGTTTTAGACCATCATAATATCGTGATATTAATAAATTACGATAAATAAATAAATTTTTTTTTTTTTTTACTTCCAAGTAAACTGGCGCACAATTACATCATATCCCTGAATTTGAACGTATTTAAAGCTACGGTAAATCTCACGAAACTGTAAGTAAACCGTACTGAATCCTATATGTGCCGTAAAACGTATTTACTTGTACTAATCCTGGTGTATATCATCGCAGGTTACAATTAAACGTAACATCACGTATCTTAATCTAATCATAGCTACCTCTTAATGGATTTTCTTGACCTTAATATCTTTTTTTCTTTTTAATGAATTATCAAAGCTTTCGTAATTGCAGATTGATCGGTTATAACCCGATCGAGGATTTCTCTATGGATGTGCTGATACCTTTGATGAATCTACGATCACTGTAGGTTTTATCTCATTTTTATAATTTGGTTTGGAGTTGGGTATTAATCGAATTAATATCGTTTTTTCTTCTTTTCCTTCAATCAGTCATCTAAACCAAGGCTCCTGAAACAAATTTATCTGAGTTCACTTTAAGATTTCATCTCTCATCCGTTGTTTGTAATTATACCCAACTCCGTTCCCGATTTCCTGTTTCTTTTTCTTTTCTTCCTTTTTTTCTTTTATGAATATCAGATATTGTTTTGTCATTTTTATTTCAGCGGCGTCCAAGAGATTAATATGGACAATCTAGACAAGGATTCGTTCAACGTGTTTAACAACTTGGACTTTATGTACGTTAACTCGTATCATTGTGAACGTAATTTTATTTCTTCGTTTTGTTTTTATCCTTCGTTTTTTTTTTGCTTGTTCTTGCTTTTTACAGATACTTTAGCAAATTTCATTACTGTATGACGTTCGCATCGAAGGTACAAGGTTGTTCGCCAGCCAGCGACGGTAAGTTACTATTTACAACAACTAAAGGAAGAAAAAAAAAAATTCTTACGTCGTATCTTCATTTATTTGAATTCTGGAAAAAGGTCTTTCGTCCTTGTCGCACTTGCTAGGCACGCCTATGTTGAAGGGTGCAGTCTGGGGAATATCCTGCGTAACTTTCATAGGCAATGCTCTTGTACTTTGGGAACGATTCACTGCGAAGGATGAGAATCGTGTTTTGAGTATCCTGATTAAAAATCTAGCCGGTTAGTAATCAAAATATTTTTATTACAAATATTATTTCATCATTATCACGTTGGATTTAATATAAATCGATAATTTCTCTTTAATATATATATATATATATATATATATTTTTTTTTTTATTTTCATTATATTATTTTAATTTTTTATATCAAATCTTATTATCGTTAAAAATCATTGATGATCTTTCCATGACAATCGATAATAATAATAATTAAAATAGAATATTTATACATTAATGAATAAAATATATCGAGTAGCTACTGATTAATCCGAATACGATTTCAAACGATGAAATAAATCATGAAAGAAAAAAGAAAAATAAATGAAAAAAAGAAATTATAATAAAAGGTATGTAACGTTATATGCCTCGACATAGAATGCTATTCTACGCTACGCGATATTATTAACCGATACGATTTACAACGGCGGCGTAACGATGATCCACCAACGATATGAACCCAACTATAAATCATAGAACCGTTGGCTATAGCAATAGCATTGTGCGTAATCCCTTTTACAGTGTCCGACATGCTGATGGGCGTATACTTGTTCATAATCGCTCTGGTAGACTTACAGTTCCGCGATAACTACAATAAGGAAGCTAGCACTTGGATGTCCTCTTGGGTGTGCACATTTCTCGGAGTTTTAGCGATGATCTCGTCAGAAGTAAGGACGTTGTAATTCTTACATAAATCTTTCTACAATAATTATTTATGAGTAATAACTTTTATCAGAGGTTACCAAGGGATTTTACGTTCTTCGTTATTATTGAATTAAAAAGTATAAAGATTAAAATAAAGATATAAAACGTGTGTGTGTATATATATATATATATATGTGTAAATATTAAACATTTAATCACGTGAAATTTAGATAAAAGACGAGAGAGAAAACGAAGGGACCTCTATTTCAATTAAATAAATATCTAACTAATTAAACGTTGGGTTTAAGGTATCAGTGCTTATCCTATCGTTTATGTCCGTTGAACGATTCGTACTGATTGCCGCACCGTTGAAAGGTCATTGTGCTATGAGGCCACAGACAGCAGCGGCATCGATGATGTTTATATGGATCACCGGTTTTATACTCGCTGTTATTCCAGGTACACACACACACATATGGTACACACAATGTTCGTATAGATTATTCGTTGAGCTATAACGACCTTCTTTTTGTTGCTCTCTCTCTCTCTCTCTCTCTCTCTCTCTCTCTCTCTCTCTCTCTCTCTCTTTATATTCTTCATGCTTATCACGAACGTAAAATATAATTCGTGGTTTAAATAAATTCTTCGTACATCATTTTTAAATGGATTTGTTCCATTAAGTATCATCTGCTTTTTAATAGTATATTATATTATCCATATATTATATTATGTTATATTATATTAATTATTATCGACTATTCTAACTATAAAGATTGTCATTCTATACTAATTGGTGTCGTAACTGTTCTTGTTTCTTTCCAATCAAATAATCAAAATGATAATGTCATTACACAGTTATACTATGGAGAAACAGCACTAGATTTTACGGGGCGAACGGTATGTGTTTTCCTTTGCACATAGATGATCCTTACTTAATCGGATGGCAGTATTCCGCATTCATATTTTTAGGAGTCAACTTGTTGGGGTAAGAGTCGACAATTTCCCGTTAGAAAGTAATTCATTGGTTAATCGACGGAACTCGAGTTTATACGATTTAATCTATTTCGACTAATCATACTCTCATTGAAACCCGATTAAAATAAACAGGCTGATAACGATCGGGTACGTTTATGCTGGCATGTTCGCAAGCATTTGGAAAACTCGTCACGCAACCCCATTATCAGTCGGCGATATGGAATTTGCTTTAAGATTCTTCTTGATCGTCTTAACGGACGCAACTTGTTGGGCACCGATTATCGTTTTGAAAATCTTGGCCATGATGAAATATCCTGTACCAGGTATATATAAACCTATCTCATTTTCTATCATGGTGATATATGTAAAGTAGTAATGATAGTGCTTTCATATGATTCTTTCATTCCCCTTCCGAGAGATTTCTTCAAAAGATATTTTCTCATATACGACAATAATAACAATGATAATATAACGTTTTAATATGATATATGAATAGATATATTCTTGTTGAAAGGAACACAGGGACAAAAGTACCGAACTAGGCACTATGATTACTTTCAATTTACAATACCGACATATTTCATCGATCATTTCTAGATCTTCAAACGATCATGCTTCCTTTCTAGCGGAACTTCACGCCTGGGTCGTCGTATTCATACTTCCCGTAAACAGTGCTGTGAATCCTCTGTTGTATACTTTCACAACACCGAAATTTCGTGAAAGATTACTTTATTTCAATTGCTTGAACAAAATCAAGAATTACGTATCGAGGAAACACTCGTCGCAAGGTTTGTACAGGATTAAAATTAACCAGATCAAAGTAGCGAAGAGTAACATACGCATATCTCGTTTAAATAGGATAAGTATACCTCGTTAAACTATGATATTATTTTCTATATTATTATTTTGTTTTCTTTCAGAATCTCAAATGTCTGTTACATTGAGCAGCAAGAATCTAATGTTCTCGATATCGTCGGGTAAGAGGAACGATCCAGAGAAGATACCGCCATCGTTGGTGATAGTAGAGGATGATTGGAATGACGAGATTATGCGGCGTATCGTGAAATAATTTCGTTCCATTTACCATTTTTTTAACAGTTCGTCCGTTACACGCTTAGTGCCGTTTCGCCATGATCCGATCTAATGAGATTTCGGCAGAGATTATAATAATATGCCATGGTAGCTACGTCCTATAATATATATAATATATATCGTACAACGGAGTTTCTTAGAGAATTAGAAATAAATCAGTATACGCATACAGAAATACGCGCAAACATATATATATATATAAATAAAATCTCGTCGAACATTCAATGGAAAACTCGAGCTCGTTTCAACCTGACCACGAGGATATCCGCCTACGTGGAGATCGTGCTTTATGCCGTTCATAAAATATTCTAAACGAGGATTGCGAATGCATTTGCAAAATTTATAGCACCGTCTCAGATCTATCGGAGAATCGTGTTCGGCCTGGCGACTCCGTTAGAAGCAAAATATACTTGAGAATATCGCCGCCGCCGCCGTCACCGCCACTTGTTGTAAATTTCCCCTCCATCCCCTTCCCATCTCTCCCGCCCTCCCCCCCCACTCCCCCTTAATCTCTTTTTCCCTTTTCTCCGCAAACTACAATACTTATTATTTTTATCGTTATTGAGAGAAAGGAAAATATCTCTTTTTGAGTGTCGCCTCGATGTTGTATGTCTCTAACTTTTCAACGTAGGATAGATTTAATATGTATATACACAAACATATATATGTGTATATATATATATATATATATATATATATATATATCTTTCTTTCTCTCTCTCTCTTTTTCTCCGTGTAAACATCATAAATTTATTTCGTATACACCGAAGTAAAATTTTGTTGCATTAATTTCTGAATAAATCTAACGAGTGGTTATATCGCAAAATAGTTCTCCCTTTGAAATATAATAAGAATCGAATCGATAAGCAGGCGGCATCGATGAAAAATTATAATCGCCTATCGATTCCGTGCTAACGAGCCGGTTAATTCCATTAGTTCTTTGAGTATGGAACTCCGGATCGTTAAGTCCGAAGGTGTAACCCGCTGAAAGCGATCGAAGCCGACGTGGCTGCCATCGTAAATCATCGAGAGGCGATAGGAGAAAGAAAGAAGGAAGGAAAGAAAGAAAGAAAAACACTAAGAAAAACAAAAAGAAGATAAAAAAGGTTCGTCCTAAGAATCATCGTTCGAGTGACCATTGGTTTCAAGGTAATATATGATGGATGGATAGCCAATAAAATGCGCCCGTTAAAAAGCATCGACAATCGAGATAATCTTTTCAAAGTAATTTTCGAGTTCAATGTGCCTGTATGTACTATGTAGACATAATATAATAAATTGATTATATATGCATACATACGTATGTACGTATATATATATATATATATATATATATATATATATATATATATATATATATATTCTAGTATGTTGCTAATACGTTGTTATAATATTTTATATTATCGTAGTAAGTCTTTTTAGTATTTATTTGTGCAACCTTCTGAAGGTCTTCATCTCAAAGTTTCTCATCGAAATCACGATGTAAAGTCGGAAAGAGAGTGAAAGGCCGCTCCAGATCCGTTTGCAGATTCGAGACGAGATTGTTGCGCTAAGAAAGAGTGTTCAACAAGGAGGAGAAGAGGGAGGTGGAAGGAGAATGATGATGTCGAAAGCGCATGCCACCGATTCGTTCATCTTACGACTCGATCGTGCGAAAGGAATAACTTCTTCTTTGGTGTGGTACGAATATATAGCAAAGGGAGAAAATATTATTATCGCACACATTTACATACACGTTCATTCGCATGTTATTTATCTTCAATACATGCCGTTAATAACGAGAGTGGGTGGTCTAAAGTAAGCAAAATTAAAAAATAAATATAATATTGGAAACGAGTCAATTGAATTTGTCACGAGAAACAAATTTTGATATTATCAGTCAATCATATTCCGTTCTTTCTGAATTTGTACGGAAGGAATCATTAAAAGAAAAAAAAAAAAAAAAAAGAAAAGAAAAGAAAACAAATGTATGGATTGGAACAGTTTCGTCGCTCGCTTGATCGTCCTAATCAATACACTCAATTAATATCGCACGAAATAAATTATGCTCTAAAAAGAAATATATATATATCCACGTTCACTCGAATTAGTTGATACTCCTATTAATCCAGCAGAAACGTTGATATTTAAAGTCTCCCGAGAAGAAGAAGAAGAAGAAGAAGAAGAAGAAGAAGAAGAAGAAGAAGAAGAAGAAGAGTAAGAAGAATAAAAAGAACAAGATGAAGAAAATGAAGAAGAGAGGGTCTTCTGTCGTCCCGAAACGTATATTAGCCGATAAATATTCGGAGAAAGAGAAAGAGAATAAGAGAGAAAAGGGAGAAAGAGATAGACGCCTACGACGAAGTGTAGGGGTAGCGAAGCGTGACTCGCTGGCAAACGCGAGCAAAGCCTCTCGGCTTAGAGAATTGATCGCGAGCTAAAGTAAAGCAAATTGACTGGGCGACGTATTAAATACTCTTTAACGGCCATCCAAACGTTTCCTGGAGAAGATTTTAGAACATTTCAACGTGGCCCCGTACAACAAACTAAAGAAGAAGTGTCTCTGTCTGTCGCCAAAACACACGAAAAGCATTGGACCGTCGCTCATTAAATCACGTTACCGCGTGCTACTAGTTACGCAGAGAGAGAGAGAGAGAGAGAGAGAGAGAGAGAGAGAGAGAGAGAGAGAGAGAGAGAGACACATAAACACCCATACAATCACAAACACACGATTTCCGCATTGTAACTCTTCTCCGAATCTCTCTTTTTCTCTTTCTTTCTTATCTTCATTCCTTCATTCCTTCTCTCTCTCTCTCTCTCTCTCTCTCGAACACGTTGAAATTCGTGGAAGTAGCGGGTTAATTAAACACGCGTTTTTTCCTGGTCCATCACGGAAGACTATGCAAATCGAGTAGTAGGTAAATACGTATGTAGTTACGCCAGTATCGTGAATGAACCGATATGATAAGATCGATAGCCGTTACCTTTCTAACGCTAAGAGGTTAAGAAAGATTACTGGCGAAGAGAAGAAATGTAAGTATCTCTCTCTCTCTCTCTCTCTCTCTCTCTCTCTCTATCTCTCTCGATAACAATCCAAACGTTTTTTCCCTAAACTCTTCCGTATATTTTCAAACGGTACAAATACTTTCTAGGACATTAAAAAATTTCTTTATAAACCATAGTATAAATGTGTCCAATATATCTACTCGTTATAATCGTTTCTTCATCTCCCCTCCTCTCACTCTGTCTCTCTCTCTCTCTCTCTCTCTTTTTCCTTTTTTTTTAGCGATCCGTTATTATTAATTTAAGTATGCCGAAAAAAAAATCGAGCAGACTCTTAAATCACGCGATATCAGGATCTCGATCGAGTTCATTATATTGCTGCGTGGGTGTTTTGAAGAAGATAGCGAACAACAAGGAAAGATATAGAAAGAGAGATAGATAAATATACATATACAAATAGTGTTATACAAAGTGGAAATATATATATATATACATATATATATATATATATATATATATATCGTCGTGTTTGGACTCCCGAGAGATTTGTCTTACATTCGGCCAGCGGAAAAACGCTAAGGCGGAGGCGGCACAACGTTTTAGCGTGCGCGTTTGAACCGTCTACGGACGGTTAGCCGACGCGGAACGGTATTCGAATGCATTTGGATAATTTAGCCGGAGAACGAATGGAGCCCTAACAATAGGTTTTCAAGTCCGCTTATCGTGTTAGATCGGACAAGCCGAACCTCTCTCGCGTGGCACGCCATGCTACGGTTTTATAAGCTTTGCTATACACCCTGGAGAAAGTACTCGATTATATCGAGCAAAGATCAACTATGACCTCAAACGGCAGCCTCGCGCGTCGTGAAATCGTATAAATCGCAAAAAAAAAGACAAGAAAAGAAAAGAAAAGAAAAGAAAAAAGCTTCGCAAAGCTTGTATCAAAGCGACGTTTCGTTTTAAATACCTTCAAAAGGTATCATCCGATTATTACAATAATTTAGAATATGTCGAAATTTTATTCCATTACTTTTTTGCAGAATAATTTCTATGAGAACAGAAAAAAAAAGAAAAACATAAAACAAACAAACAAAAAAACAAAAAGAAAAAAAAGAGGAAAAAAGTATTTGCTCGAATAACGTAATTGGAACGATCGTTTATAATTTACGACGTATTATTCCAAGAACAAAAGGAATATATTTCGATATAAATTAATTTACGTGCATATTTATATAAAGGGTATATATACCGATCTATTCGATTTACTGTCGTGCTCGGACGTATTCTATCGTGCGTTTTATTGGAAAGGGGCAAGGCCGATCGGTTCGAAGACCAGCTTGCCGCACGATTTCATTATCGATCGTGACATTTTGCTTCCTCCTCTCGATCTACTTCTCTTCGTGGCATATATAACAGATAGCTAGCGACGTTACTTTGATAAAAGTCTCGATACTCGAAGAAGAAGAAACAAAACAAGAAGAATAAGAATAAGAATAAGAAGAAGAAGAAGAAGAGGAGGAGGAGGAGGAGGAGGAGGAGAACTCGAGGACATAAAGCACCGAGCTACATATCTCGATTCTTAAACACGAGAATAAAGCGTTCGTAAATCGGCAATAACGATTCGCCGATTAGACGTCCGACAAAAAAGGGACACTATCGATCCACCCTCTCTCGATCGTTTATAAAACATTAACGATCTCACGATGGATTCCTCGAGCGAAAGTCTCCTCGTCGTGATCTCGACTCGTTCGACTAACACCGCCTTGGAATTCTGGAAGCGTGCCGACTCCCTCCAGCACTTAAATCACACAATTGTTCCGCTCGAATGCTTTCCAGGTTCTTTGAAATTGCTGTCTGATGGTTATCGATCGTGCTGTGTCATAATATGCCGCGGAAACTGCTTTCGGCGTTTCTTTCTTTTTTTTTTTTTTTAATATAAAGAGGAGACACCCCATTCCTTTTATCGATTTGACATTTTAATATAAATGTATAGAATATATATATATATACAGTAGGACACATATATCTATGTTAAATATATCATGTTTCAATTGAAAAAGATCTAATACTATACTCTACCCGACGTTTTATTATTTATTTATAGACAGGTATATTGTCTCGACGAGAATAAGAGAAATCGATCGATAGTTACTATCGAGTACGACTTCGTAGTGAATAGACAGGAAAAAAGATTTCCTTCGTAAGGAGTTTTAAAAAGATGGAAAGATACACACACATACACACACACACACACACACACACACACACACACACACACACACACACACATATATATATATATATATATACACAATATATCCTGCATCGATTTACGGTATAACTTCTCTTGAAGGAAAATAAAAAATAGAAAATATATACATATATATATATATATATATATATATAAAATAAAACCTAAGAGAAAAGAAAAGAAAAATCATAAAAAATGTCAAACGACGGTGGTAATCATCGAAACGAGAAAAATTTACAAAGGACAAGTCGCACACGCTTGAACCCGATTTACAAGTTAGAATTGTAGGTTACCTTTATATCGTAGTCTCGAAATGATTGCTTTAGAACGATAGAAACGAAGGCGCGTGCCGTGTTTCTCAAAGACCATGGGTTTCATGTTGTATTTTATTCAATACCGAAACCATTCGATCCGATCGAATCGATTCGAAATGATTTCTACCGCGACGATTCCGAGGATAGCCTCCAGTCGTAGATAATATTCCTTTATGCGATCGATCGTTGGTTATTGTCATGATTCCGATTCGATATGATCTCGAAACGAGAATGGAGAAAGAAAGAACGGATAAGATTTGTAGATATGCATAAAAGGAAATCTTATAAATCGGGAATAATAATTTTCCATCCGACTTCGTGGGAAATTATAACACTTATATTTTCATTTGACATCGATTTCATTCTAATAATCATAATTTCGACATATCTACGTATGTAAGTATTTATGAAATTATGTATGTATTAAGAAAGGACCCGTTATATTTGTTATTTATGAGAATATGTTTTATTTTAAACTTTTTTTTCGTCTTTCTTTCTTTCTTTTTTCTTTCTTTCTGTCTTTCTTTTTGTCAATATGACCCTAATTGTGCTGTATCCGGAAAAATTTTTATGTCTCGATAGACAATCACGAAGGAAGGGATGAAATCGGCGCTAACTCAGCAAAACGCGAACGTAATCTTCCTTCCCACGATTACTAAGAATAAAAATTCTTTTGAATCGAAGTCACGCGAACGAGTGACGCGTACAGACTGGAATGGACCAAGACATGCGGGTTTTACGTCTCTTCTTCGTCTCGAAGACACGAATCTCGGACGATAATGCGAAGAACGAGTTTAAGTCGAAGTCGATAGAAAATCTCTAGTGCTTTGTATTAATATTATTATTATTATTATTTTTATTATTATTATTATTATTATTATTATTATTATTATTATTATTATTATTACTATTACTACTACTATTACTATTATTATTATTATGATTATTATTATTAGTGTTACTTTTACAATTAAAAAGAAAGTTACATAAGAATATATTTAATTTTCTTTTACAATTTTATAAGATATTATGCAATTTAACTGACAGTAGATCCTTAAAAAAAAGTAACAAAAATTGTACGCATCATACCAATAGTTTATATAGAAAAATTCGTTTTTACTCAATGGCGATTTATATATCAATAATTAATATTAATCTTAATATCCTCAAGTCCCTATTTATAATATAATACCCTATATATATATATATATATATATATATATATATATATATATATATACATATAAAAATAATTAATATTTTTTTAGAATATCGACTATATCCTTATTTAAAATATAATATTAACTATCTAGTTATATTAAAACGAACGAAACCGAAGGACAATCGATTTTCTACGTGGTAATCTTCGTTTATCCGTGCTTCCAGGCGATCCTTTTATAGATTCGACGTCCGTAATCGAATTAAACGGAAGACCGTGACGATCTCGATCGACGCGAGCAAGAGAACACTTTACCAAAGGCTTCTTCTTTCTTTAAGGATACGAAAGGAGAAGGTAGAGAAGGATGAAAATGAAGAGGAGGAAGGAAAAGGACGAGAGCGTATATCGGGTGCGCACATCCAGCCATTACCTTCTATTACGTTGCATTACGTTTCATTACGCGCTCGAAGGAACATCGGGAGGCGTTCGTAAGATCCAAAGGAGGAAACAGGTAATGAGAGGATCACCGGCATCCTGCCGATAATAATTGCTTTCATTGTGGATACATTGATATGAGCGATGGAGTCTATCTACCGGGTGATATGATCGTAGGGTACGCGATAAACGCTTTTATAGATTATAATATAGATATTTTTTTTTATTCTTCTTTTTTTACTCACCTTCGACGATTTTTATATTAATTTTCTTAAATATACAACGCGATCACTATTCTTCAACGTGCTCAATAAATATAATAATATATATATATATATATATATATATATATATATATATATATATATATATATATATTATGGATACGTACGTAGAATTTATTTTATTCACTAATAACGATTCTATATTGTTTAAATTGTCAAACACGTTACGTATTGTATTACTTTTTCTACTTTAATATTAAATATTTATTAATTTATGTCAATAAATTTTATTAATAATTCGTCGATTATTAATAATTAGTTGAAAGAAATAACAAGAATGTACGACGAACCGAAAGGGAAAATATTCTCCCTTATTTGCGCCTCAATGGCTTCATTTCTTTTCAGAAATAAGACAATACTTTTCCTACGAATCTATATCGAAGTAAAAAGCTGGACTCTTCAATGAATACATATATAATACATATACATACGTATATATAAAAGTATGAATATGATCCGTCGAAAGACATATAATATATATAATATATATTATATATGCTCTCAACGTATCATATATATATATATATACACAGTTTTTATGAACGTCACGTAGTAATACGTTTATGTGAATGTAAGTTCGAATCAGAGTTTTTTTTTCATCACCTACCTTGATATTGAAAGCAGAGATATTTCCAAGAAATTATATAGGTTAGTAGGCTAATACTTCTTCTGAGAATTTATATAGGTCAATGCTGTCCGCCGTCCACCATTCTTTGTCTCCTTCTCTTTTTCTTCTTTTCACTTTAGAGTCGTACAGTCGTACATTTTCGACGATTCCCAACTATAACCGAGTTGATATTATTAATTATATGTATATTATAATTAAATATTTATATAAAAGAAATATCAAACTTTTTTCGAACATTAACGACAAAGTATGAAATTTTATGCATTGAATAAAATAGCAAACAGAACACGAGAAATACGTTTAATTTAACAGAAATAATTTGTACCTTCTGCGTACGTGTCAATCTATCTACTGTTAAAGATATATTGACATTGAGATCGATAGTACTTGGCATGTAAATATGCGCAATAAGCTGTCTTTGAAATTCTAGGAAATTTTTCGTCCGATGAAGTAATCAAAACAATCGTTTATTTGGGTTCTCTTTAACCTTTAACCACACTTCAACGTTCGGCTTTTGGTCTCATTCAAACGAAGTACTTGGCAGGATAAACATCTCTCTCAGAACGTCTGCGAGTTTCTTCCTTTCCTTAATTTTCTACGATAATTATATGTAAGTTTAATTTATCATCGTTTATATTACGCACATATTTTGTTTGATAAATACAATATATACCCCCATGTACGTTTACGAATTGAAAAATATTTGTGAACACACTGTACATACTTTGGTATGTTTCGTGTATATAAATATCAATACTCTGTATATTGATAATCCTTATGAAATTTTTCAAATAATAATTCATATCCGACAAATATCTGCGAAACTCAGCCACAACGATGATCGCATTGTGTATATATATATATATATATATATATATATATATATATATATATATATATTTATATATTATTTTTTTAAACTCTAAATTAAATTTATAACATGCTAAGAGTAATGTTAACGTATTGTTTATACTTTATGATATTATGATTATGCGTTCAAAGAATTTAGTTTCTTGATAAGTACGAGAATCTAAACAAAAATTATTAGAACGTTCGACGTAGTCGGTTAAGAGGGAGATGATGACCTTCTCAGTGTAATACGATATCTGTTCGTGATAACACGCTTAACTTTCCCATAGAGATAAGTATGAAATATTACTTGCATAAATATATATATATATATATATATATATATATATATATATATATATATATATATATATGTATGTATGAGTATATACGTACATATATTCTATATTGCATATTTAATTAAACAATTAAATAGTGAAATCAAATTTGATTACAGATTTATACGTTCTATTATAGAGAGAGAGATTGGAACGTAAAAGAGGATATGTAAACTAGACAAGATCCAACGCTTAACCTTGATTTCAACTCGACAATCTCTTCTTATTTCAACGTTCTACTTGAAAGTATAAGCATCTCTCTAAGACGTGTAAGAACTCGTTTCTTCATTGAAATTGTCTATAATCTTGATTAAGATTTTTACTATTACGTGCAACCATAGTCGTTCACCACGAAACGTTCTTTATGTACTGCATTACCGATTACTATAGTCGCTCGCTACGAAACATTTTTTATATGTATATATATATATATATATATATATATATATATATATATATATGTATATTATACTATGATCGTTTGAAGTCTCTAGGTAACTGATAATTGATTTACTGAGATAACGTGTATGCAGTCGTCGTCGATGTATCGAATGTTCGTTGACAGTATATCATTTGTCCCTTTTTTTGCCTTTTTCATTTATTTATTTAATTTCTTTCTTTCTTTTAAATAAAAATTCTTTCACCTCCAAAAAGCATCGTTAAAGCAACTTTCCAAGTTGTAAGAAGAAAAGTGAAGAGACCATAGACAGTCGGTACAAGAGAGTATACAATTTTAACACGAAGTACCGTTCGAAGTGACGACGACGTTTTGAACGGCGTAAATCCACCGTAACTAGAAGATTTCATTTACAAATGGGTATCTCCATGGGCAAGAACCTTCACGTTATGTTATCTGGTAATTTATGTTGCTTGGAACGAAATGATATTTCGCAGAACGTTAACGCAAGTAAGTATTGCTAGAATGCTCCCTGCTTTTTATATAAATTCGATTAAAATTTTCAAGAAAAAAAGAAAAGAAAAAACATTTTTCGTTCTATTTTCTTTCTATTTATTTTGCGATCGAACTTTAATAACGAATTATGTTCGCGATAATAAATGTGACAATTTTAGAATCGATCGTAGACAATACAAATATTAGAAAGAAAAAAGAAAATGAAAAAACCAACGAAGTGCTTGAATGATTTAAAAAGTATTAATATTTTTAAAGGAACTTGATACGAGAAATGCAATTTTATATTACATTTCTATTAAGGATTACAACGTGGTAACATCTTTCGCGATTGTGATCACATAAGGCACTCCCTTTTTGTCGTGCCTAAAAATGATCCTGTCACGGTCTATAAGCGCGAGAACAATGACCGAGACTTGATTTATTATCTCAGAGAAATTAGCATTTTCGTCAAGGTGATAGGGCAAGGTAGACGAAGAAAGAGGATGGGAAAAATATAATCGACGATATAAGAAATAATTTAGAATTTTCCGATGAAAGTCGTGCTTTAAAGGTTCACATATTCATAGATAGAAAATTTACGATGATACATAATATTCAGAAAATTTTTCTCTCGTTACAAAATATGTACTTGGGTAGAATTAAATGTCTTTTAAACGATCTCAAATTTTCATTTAGACGATTATAGATCAATCTCGTAGAGATAGATTTATTATCACAGAGAAATTACGATTTTCATCAAATAGAGCAAAGTGTATGTGAAGATAAAAGAAGAAGAGAAAGAAGATCGTCCTTTTAAGAAATAATTTATAGTTTTTCGATCAAAATCGTCCTTCAAATGTTTACGCATTGATATATAACAAATTTACGATGATTCTATCTAAAAGATTAATCTTTCATCATAAAATACGTACTTAGGTAAATTGAAATATCTTTCTCCGCGGATTGATTTATTATCAATCCGCAAAACAATTACTATTTTCATCAGAGCAGTAAAACGAGTTAGATGAAAAATGAAGATTATCGCTTTGAGAAATAATTTAGAATATTACGATCAAAATTGTGATGCAAAATTTTACATATTAATAAGTAACGAATTTACGATGATTCTATAGAAAAAAAAAAAAAAATTTATCTTTCGTCATAAAATATGTCTTTTCACGTAGATTAATTTATTATCGCAGAAAAATTAGCATTTTCATTAAAGTCATAAGGCAAGGTAGATGAAGAAGAAGAAGAAGAAGAAGAAGAAGAGGACGAAGAGAAAGAAGATCGTTGCGCTCTAAGAAATAAATTAGGATTTTTCGATCAAAATCGTGCCTCGAAAGTTCACATATTCATAGATAACAAATTTACGATGATTCTATCGAAAAATATTAATCTCCTCGTCATAAAATACCCACTTAAATATAATAAAATGTCTTTGGAGAAATTTATTTCCAGAGAAATCAGCGTATCCGTCGAAATTATAGGAAAAGGTAGATGAAGAATGAAAAACAAGAGAAAGAAGATCGAAGATCTAAGAAATAATTTAGAATTATTTTTCGGTGATAAATCGCGTTTCAAATGTAGAACGTATTTTAATTGATAACAAATTTACGATGATGCCATTTAGAAAATTACTCTTTCGTCGTAAAATACTTACTTAAAGTGGAATAAAATATCTTTCCTCGTCGGTTGATTTATTATCACAGAAAAAAATTAGTATTTTCGTCCCAAAAATAATAGGACAAGATAGACGAAGATAGAGGAATCGGGGGGGGGGGGGGGAAGAAAAAAAAATATCGTCTCGCGAAGAAATAATTTCGAATTTTTCGATTAAAATCGTCCATTAAAAGTTTACGTATTCATAGATAACAAATTTACGATGATACTATCTAAAACATTAATTATCTTTCATCATAAAATACGCACCTGGGTAGATTCAAATATTTATTATTCTCGTATATTTATTTATTATAACAAAGAAATAATTAACATTTTTCTAACATATAAATAGGACAAGATAGAGGGAAGAAAAAAGGTGATCACTATGAGAAATAATTTACTATTATTTCGATGATAAATCGTGATACAAATATTTAACGTACTTTCATTGACAACGAATTTGCGATAATGCCATTTAGAAGATGAATATTTCGTCAATGGGAATACATGGAATAAAAAAATGTCTTTCCTCGTGGAAGTTAACGTAAGATAGTAAGTAGTAGATATATAAGAGAGAAAAGAGAGGAACGAAATAGCTTGGGCAACGGTAGTTAAGTACGAAAAAAGGAAGAATGCAGGGAGTTAAGCGTTCCGGCAAAGCGATTACGCGACTTTCTACGAAAGGCGATAGAGCCTTGCCTTTCTTGTCGGACACTCGGCTCGGATTATTCGAAGCGACTCGTATCCGTCACTCTGAACGCCCACGCGAGGCCAACTCACTCACTCAGAAATATTCACATCTGGGATATATGTATATATGTATGCACGTATGTATGTCTCTCTATGTGTATGTATGTACGTATGTACGTATCGACGAGTCGGGAGTATCGATCGTTCGATCGACCGGTAAATATCGTTAGGAGGGTAAAAGGGAACTCTCTCTCTCTCACTCTCTCTCTCTTTTTTTTCTCTCTCCTTTTTTTTATCTCTCTCTCTCTCTTTTTCTCTCTTTCTGTCTCTGTCTCTGTCTCTGTCTCTGTCTCTCTCTCTCTCTTTTTCTTTATTGACCGAGCAAAAGACAATGCTAGGCGTGGTCCAAAGAACGAAGAGGAGAGCACCGCTTCTCTCGTCCCCGGGTCTGGCCTACCTTCGAATCTGTCGGTCGATGAGTCAGAAATTACGGTCTCTCGACTTCCGATCGTGCGTTGCCCCGACGACGTCCTCGGAACGACCTCTTCTTCTTCTTCTTCTTCTTCTTCTTCTTCGTCTTCCACCTCTTCTCCTTAGTCTTTTTTTTTCCCTTCTTTTTTGACCACCTACTCTTCCTTCTCGTATACCTCACCTTTACCTTATCAATTATTATTATTATTTTTTTTCTCCATTTACCAAATTCGATTCCGCGATAAATGTGATAGTAAAAGAGAAGACTGTCATTTCGTTAATAAAAAAAAAAAAAATTATTTTCATGATATATATTGTTAATATGTTATTTTGTTACTTCGTTCATATGTTATACCTATTACGAAAAGGTTAAGGAAATATTACTAATCAGATCAGAATATTAAAATTTGTATGTAACTTTCTTCTTATAATAATTTTTCTTTGTTTCATTTGTTTATACTGCGCGAACGATGAATAGGAGACATGTTCGGTATTGTTTTAAGGTAGTAATAATATTCTCATTATTCTCTACTCTTTATTTCTCTCTCTCTCTCTCTCTCTCTCTCTGTGTGAAAATATAGTTCGATATCTGAATATTCATTATCGTTAGCTTAATTATACTTCATTGCGAATGATCTATGCAGGATGTTTCTAAAATGATGTCACAAGGTATACACGCACCTCAATAAAAGTTTCAATATCCTTGCATATTCATTATGATTATTTTTTGTTTTTTTAATTCATTCAATATGCTTAATTAATTTCGATGACATAATTCATGAAACATCTTATATATATATATATATATATATATATATATATATATATATATATTTTTTTTTCTTTAGAATGATTCCTTTTTTGCATATATATATATATATATATATATGCTTATATAAATAAACCCACTTGTTGAAGAAACTTCATGTAATCGGTAATGAAAGAGACAAATCGACGAAAGTTAGGATTTGGAGTTCATTAATCCGAGATTTTGAAAGGGAAAGTCGTGAAAGTTTTCTTTTAATTATAGCAAGTGAAGTACGAAGATTCGAAAATTACATGAGAATTAATATTTATATGTGTTTGTGTGTGTGTGTGTGTGTGTGTGTATACATTTATACGTAAGTTATGATCGATTTGCTTCTACCGATTTAGCAGCATCGTAGTTTCCACTTTTCCAAATTGCTCTCTCTCTCTCTCTCTCTCTCTCTCTCTCTCTCTTTATGTATATCTCTATTTCTATCTCTTTCTTTCTATTGAGGGAATGAACATTCTCGAGGCTTTTTGCAAGTGCGCAACGCACCGGAAACTCGAGCACTTAGAAGTAGCGGCCGAGGAAACGCACTTTTTCGTTCGGTTCGAAGAATACGTAAGAGCGCCGATTAGAGCATAGGATCGTTTCTTGCGAATTTTGTTCCACTCCACGATCGTTTCTTCGTCTTCTTCTCGTTCGTATAGTTTATAAAAAAGAAAAGAAAAAAAAAAAAAAATTAAAAAAAAAGGTGAAGAAGAACGAAGAAAAATAGAAAGACGGAAGGAAATGCAAAGAGTTGGCGACTTTTTTTTTTAAACAATTTTTTGCGAGAAAACGGACACCGTCTAGAAAGTCGAATAAATATCGCATTAATTCTTACATCAAAGTAGTAAATTTTAGGTACGTGCATATACATACATACATATAAATATACTTCGAAACCGTATACATACGTGCACGTCTTACGTATCAGTGGTTTTCAAATTCTTACGATCGATGATCATCAATGGTGTCATTTATTTCTTTTCCTTTCTTTCCTCTTCCCTTTTGTTCGTTAATAAATTTTATTTGTTAATAAAATTTACGAAATATTTAATTGTTTTTTCTTTTTTTTTATTTTCTTTAGAAATGGAAAACTGTATTGCAAATAAATTATATTATTTCATTTTAATATTCTTACGTTTGGCGTACAGCGAGAAAGATAAGATCGATTGGATTAAAAATTAATGAACGATGTATTGAATTTAAAAAAAAAAAAAAGAAAATAAAAAAGAAGAGAGAAAGAGAGAAATAAAAAGAAAAGGGAAATAGAGAAAAATAAAATAGATCTTTGAGAAAAAAAATTTGATAACCACTGGTGGTATATGTGGTACGTGCGTGCATTTCGCGCGCGTAATTCAATAGCCCGATACTTTCTCGTACAAAGGCAACATTGAAATTACGAGCCATAAATGAAAAACGTCTACGAGGCATCTCGTTATGCGTTCTCTCCCTTCTCGATATATATATATATATATATATATATATATATATATATATATGTATATGTATATGTGTATAGTATACGAACTCGTAGCTCATTTGAACAAAGCTTGTCGTGCTAGTAAACGTTCGTTCGCTTGGCGATGGCCTCGCGATCTCTACATAATTAACCGCCATAATAAGCAGCGTAATTATATCATAATTGCATTCTCTCGAAGGTATACGGGATGCAACTTACGAGCATCTTTACGACGCCATCTTCTTTTCCTCCGTCATCTTCCTCGTCATCGTCGTCCTTACGATACTTTTGCCCTTAGTATCTTTATATATATGTGTGTGTGTGTGTGTTTGTGCATATGAGTACGTTTATCTATGTATATATATATGTGTGTGTGTGTGTGTGTGTGTGTGAACGAAAGTATATCATTGTTTTCCACGAACGAAGTCATGAGCAACAGAGAGAAAGCGAGTTTCAAAATCGAAGAAGGCAACGTCCTATGA